>SZWC01015372.1:675-19839 GCA_023375785.1 Penium margaritaceum | reverse complement strand
AACTCTGGCACAACTCTGACACAACTCTGGCACAACCCTGGCAAAACTCTGGCGCAACTCAGGCACGGCTCTGGCACAACTCTGGCAAAACTCTGGCACAACTCTGGCACAAGTGCGGCACAACTCTGGCACAACTCTAGCAAAACTCCGGCATACCTATGGCACAACTCTGGCACAACTATGGCACAACTCTGGCATAACTCTGGCACAACCCAGGCACAATTATGGCACAACTCTGGCACAACTCTTGCACAACTCTGGCACAACTCTGGCACAACTCTGGCACAACACTGGGACAATTCTGGGACAACTTTGGCACAATTCTGGCGCAACGCTGGCACAACTCTGGATAACCTCAGGCACACCTCTGGCACAACTCTTGCACAACTCTGGCACAACTCTGGGACAACTCTGGCACAACTCTGGCACAGCTCTAGCACAACTCCAGCACAACTCTGGCACAAGTATAGTACAACTCCGGCACAACTTTTGCACAACTCTGGCATAACTTTGGCACAACTCTGGCATAACTTTGACAACACTGGCGCAACTCAGGCACGGCTCTGGCACAACTCTGGCACAACTCTAACACAACTCTGGCACAACTCTGGAAGAACTCTGGCACAACTCTGGCAAAACTCTGGCACAACTCTGGTACAACTCTGGCACAATTCCAGCACAACTCTTGCAAAACTATGGCACAACTCTGGCACAACTCTCGCACACCTCTCGCACAACTCTTACACAACTCTGGCACAACTCGGGCACAATTTTGGCACAAATCTGGCACAACACTGGCACAACTCTGGGACAACTTTGGGACAACTCTGGCATAACTCCGGAACAACTCTGGCAAAACTCTGGCAGAAATCCGGCACAACTCTGGCACAACTCTGGCACAACCCTGGCACAACTCTGGCACAACTCTGGCACAACTCTGGCACAAGTCTGGCACAACTCTGGCACAATTGCGGCACAACTCTGGCACAACTCTGGCACACCTCTCGCACAACTCTGGCACAACTCTGGCACAACCCTGGAACAACTCTGGCACAACCTTGGCACAACCCTGGCACAAATCTGGCTCAGCTCTGGTACATATGTGGCACAAACCCGTTACAACTCTCGCACAACTGTGGAACAACTCTCGCACAACTATGGCACAACTCTGGCACAACTCTGGCACAACTCTGGCACAACTCTGGGACAACCCTGGCACGACTCAGGCACAACTCCGGCACAACTCTGGCACGACTCTGGCACAACTCCGGCACAACTATGGCACAACTCTGGTACAACCCTGGCACAATTCTAGCACATTTCTGGCACAACTTTTGCACAACTATGGCACTACTCTGGCACAGCTCTGGTACAACTCTAGCACAACCGTGGCACAACTCTGGCACAACTCTAGCACAACTAGGGCGCAAGTAAGGTGCAACTAGGGCGCAATTAGGGTGTAACTATGGTGCAACTAGGGCAGAACTAGGGCGCAACTAGGGTGCAAGTAGGACAGAAGTAGGTCACAACTAGGGCGCAACTAGGGCGCAACTAGGGCTCAAGTAGGGCGTAAGTAGGACGCAGCTAGGATAGGCTTTAACTAGGGTACAACTAGGTTATAGCTAGTGCCCAACTAAGGTGCAACTAGGGCGTAACTAGGGCGCAAGTACGGCAAAACTAGGGCGCAAGTATGACGTAACTAGGGCACAAGTAGGGTGCAAGTAGGGCATAAATAGGACGCAACTAGGGCGCAACTAGGACGAAACTAGGACGTAGCAAGTGTCCAACTAAGGCACAACAATGGCGCAACTACAGTGCAAGTAGGGTGAAACTAGGGCACAAATAGGGAACAACTAGGATACAAGTAGGGCACAAGTAGGGTACAAGTAGGGCGCAAGTAGGACGCAAATATGGCGTAAACTAGGGCGCAACAAGGGCGTAAGAAGGATGCAAGTAGGACACAAGTAGGGCACAAGTAGGGTACAAGTAGGGCGCAAGTAGGACGCAAATATGGCGTAAACTAGGGCGCAACAAGGGCGTAAGAAGGATGCAAGTAGGACACAAGTAGGGCACAACTAGGGCGCAACTGGGGTGCAATGAGGACGCAAGTATGGCGCAAGTAGTGCACAACTAGGGCACAACTATGGCATAACTAGGGCACAACTAGCATGCAACTAGGGTGCAACTAGGGCGTATCTAGTGCCCAACTGAGGCGTAACTGGGACGCAACTAAGGCGCAAGTAGGGTGCAACTATGGCGCAAGTAGGGCGCAAGTAGGGTGCAACTAAGGTGTAACTAGGATGCAACTAGGGTACTACTAGGATGTAACTAGTTCCTAAATAAGGCGCAACTAGGCCGTAACTAGGGTGTAAATGGGGCGTAATTACGGAGTAACTAGGGCACAACTAGGGCACAAGTAAGGCGCAAGTAGCGCACAAGTAGGACGCAACTAGGACGCAACTAGGGTGCAACTAGGATGTACCTAGTGCCGAACTGAGGCGTAACTAGGGCGCAACTAGGACGCAACCACGGTGCAACTAGGGTGCAACTAGGACGCAAGTAGGGCGCAACTAGTGCAGAATTAGGATGTAAGTAGGGCGCAAGTAGGACGCAACTAGGGTGCAACTAGGGCACAACTAGGATGCAACTAAGATGCATGTAGGGCGCAAGTAGGGTGCAACTAGGATGCAACTAGGGTGCGACTAGGACGCAAGTAGGACACAAGTAAGGCGCAACTAAGGCGCAAGTAGGATGAAACTAGTGTGCAACTAGGGCATAACTAGGGCGTAACTAGGGTGCAACTAAGGTGCAACTACGACCTCCGTAGGGCACAACTAGGACACAACTAGGGCGCAACTAGGACGCAAGTAGGACGCAAGTAGGGTGCAACTAGGGCGTAACTAGGGTGCAACTAAGGTGCAACTACGACCTCCGTAGGGCACAACTAGGACACAACTAGGGCGCAACTAGGACGCAAGTAGGACGCAAGTAGGGCGCAAGTAACGTACAACTAGGGTGCAATTAGGGCACAACAAGGATGCAAGTAGGATGCAAGTAGGGTGCAATTAGGGCGTAACTAGGGTACAACTAGGGTACAACTAGGGTGCAAGTAGGGCGGAAGTAGGGTACAAGTAGGACACAACTAGGACGCAAGTAGGGGCAAGTAGGGCGTAACTAGGGAGCTGCTAGGGCACAACTAGGATGCAACTAGGGCGCAAGTAGGACGTAAATAGGACACAACTAGGGCGTAACTAGGGCGCAAGTAGGGCGTAATAGGGCGTAGCTAGCCCAACTAAGGCGCAACTAGGGCACAACTAGGGTACGGCTAGGGTGTAACTAGGGCAGAAATAGGGCACAACTACGGCGCAACTACGTCGCAACTAGGGCCCAAGGAGGACGCAAGTAGGGCGTAACTACGGCGCAACTAGGGCACAACTAGGACGCAAGTAGGGTGCAAGAAAGGCGTAATTAAGGCGCAACTAGGACGTAACTAGGACGTAACTAGGGCGTAAGTAGGACGCAAGTAGGGCGTAACTACGGCGCAACTAGGGCACAACTAGGACGCAAGTAGGGTGCAAGAAAGGCGTAATTAAGGCGCAACTAGGACGTAACTAGGACGTAACTAGGGCATAACTAGGGCGTAAGTAGGATGCAAGTAGGGCATAAATATGGCGTAAGTAGGGCGCAAATAGGGTACAACTAGGGTACAAGTAAGGTGTAATTAGGATGCAAGTAGGGCGCACCTAGGACGTAACTGGGGCGTAACTAGGGCGCAAGTAGGACGCAAGAAGGATGCAAATAGGGTGCAACTAGGGCACAACTAGGGCACAACTAGGGCGTAGCTAGTGCCCAACTGAGGTGCAACCAGGGCACAACTAGGGCAAAAGTACGACGCAACTAGGGCACAAGTAGGGTGCAACTAAGGTACAAGTAGGGCGCCATTAGGGCACAACTAGGATGCAACTAGGGCGCAACTAGGGTGAAACTAGAACATAGCTAGTGCCCAACTCCGTACGACGCCGTCCAACTCCATACAACTCAGTACAACTCCATACAACTCTGTGTAACTCCGTACAGCTCCGTACAACACCGTAAAACTTGCTACTACTTGCTTCAACTCCGTACAACTCTCTACAACTCCGTATAACTCCGTACAACTCCGTACAACTCCATACAACTCTGTACAGCTCCGTACAACTCCGTACAACTCCGTATAGCTTCGTACAACTCATTACAACTCCGTACAACTCCGTACAACTCCGTAATGCTCCGTATAGCTTCGTAAAAATCGCTTCACATCTGTACAACTTTGTACAGCTCCGTACAACTCCGTACAACTCCGTACAACTCTGTACAACTCCAGACAACTCCGTACAACTCCGTACAGCTCTATACAGATCGCTAGAATCCTGCACAACGCTGTACAACTCTGTACAACTTCGTACAACTCTGTACACCTCTGTACAGCTCCTACAACTAGGTACAACTCCATACTACTCCACACACCTCCATACAACTCCGTACAACTTTTCTACAACTTGCTACAAATCCGTATGGCACCATACAATTTTGTACAAGTCCGCACAACTCCGTCAATTCCGTACAACTCCGTACAACCTCCTACAATTTCCTAAAACTCCCTGTGACTCCTTACGACTCCATTCAACTCTGTACAACTCCATACAACTCCGTACTACTCCTTACAACACCGTACAACTCCATACAACTCCGTACAACCTCCTACAATTTCCTAAAACTCCCTGTGACTCCTTACGACTCCATTCAACTCTGTACAACTCCATACAACTCCGTACTACTCCTTACAACACCGTACAACTCCATACAGCTCCGTAAAACCCCGTACAACTCCATGCAACTCCGTACAACTCCGTAAATCTCCGTACAAATCACTACAGTTTGATATAACTCCATACAGCTTCGTACAACTTTGTACAATTCCGTAGAGCTCTGTAGAACTCTGTACAACTCCGTACGACTCCATACTACTCCGTACAACTCCATACAACTCCCTACAACTCTGTACAACTCTGTACAACTCTGTACAACTCCGTACAACTCCATACAACTCCGTACAACTATGTACAACTTCGTGTAACTGTGTATAGCTCTGTACAACTCCGTCCGACTCCGTACAGCTCCGTACAACTCCGTACAATTCTGCCAAACTTTGTACAACTTGCTACAACTTGCTACAACCCTATGCAACTCCATACAACTCTGTACAACTCCGTACAACTGTGTACAACTCCATACAACTCTGTACAAATCGCTTCACCTCTGTGTAAGTCCGTACACCTCCGTACAACTCTGTATAGCTCCATACAACTCCGTACATCTCCATACAACACCGTACAACTCCATACTACTCCGTACAGCGTTTCTACAACTTGCTACAAGTGTCCCAAATGCTAAACTGTGTTTTGCCTCGCAACTCCTACCTGTTCACCATCTATGCTCCATTTGGCGTAACACTTGGTATCAGAGCGCAATGATGCTGGAGAGACATCCGACTACTTTACTCATTCGGAGGACTACCTCACACAAGCCGTCAGTGCATCTCGTACGTCAAGATTTCACAGACTTTGCGACTACGACGTGAGGTGAGCAACCGCAACCAATGACCAGTAGCGGGTCTTCGACGATGACTTCCATGATGGAGGAGCAGAATGTGCCGATGCACGCAAACCCTGAAGTGACAAAAAATGCTGGCGTGGCAGGCTTTGCGGTGGCTGGAACAACTCCTACGGCTTCTGTGACCAATCCGGTCATCGACTTGTTGGCAATATACCAGCCACCCCCACCAACAGCCTCGACGACAACAGAAGGGACGACAGGTAGCACTCGACGACAAGCGTGGATCAACGAGGAACTGGCAAACAGGATCTCCACACTCGGAGGAATCAACAACCACCTGCTCCAACAACTCAACGTTGCGATGGAGACTCCTTGCATNTTGGCAATAAACCAGCCACCCCCACCAACAGCCTCGACGACAACAGAAGGGACGACAGGTAGCACTCGACGACAAGCGTGGATCAACGAGGAACTGGCAAACAGGATCTCCACACTCGGAGGAATCAACAACCACCTGCTCCAACAACTCAACGTTGCGATGGAGACTCCTTGCATCACAACCGCACGTGAAGCGGTGCTCGTGGAGAGAAATTCTCAACTCTCAAGCGAACTCAAAAATCGTCTGGCTCCACCAGAACCGTCAAATCTTGCAAACTCAAAAGGACCAACGGTTTGGATGTGGCTGACGAGTTTGGAGGTGTATTTCACCGGTGCTGGGGTCAATGACGATTAGAGGAAAATTGACCTCACAGCCGCCCTTTTGCGTGGCACGGCGTTAAGTTGGTGGTCCGACTTAAAGACCATCCAATAACTGCAGGAGACCAGAGGAGCATCATCAATGGTCCACGGCGCCCGTCTCACATCACCGTCCGCAGGCGTTCTACCCTTGGAGCGGATCAACCCACTGTGGCGAGACACACTGACGCCACAAACCGACTGGAGCAAATTTTCACGTGCGATGCTCGCACGCTTTGGACGACTGAACAAAAAATCTGACGCTCGGCACGAGCTCCAGCGTCTACGTCAGCAGTCCAGCGGTGGCGGAGTATGCACCAAGATTCTGTGATATTATCACCATAGTAAACATCCCTCCCCCCCGACGAACTCTGTTTTCATTGCAACAATGGCCTCAAGCACAATATCGGGCACGCACTCGCTATTTTTGGCATCCAAAATGACTTGTGCATGATTGCAGCGGCAAAAAGGATCGACAGCACCGACTACAACGCTCGGATCCATGAATCCTACGGCTGGCGACCTCCTAATCATAGTTATCGTGGGAATGGAATAACCAGTCGATGGACTCCTCGACTCCGATGGAAGTGGACGCCGTCAACGAGAGAAATAAGCGAACCTGCTATAAGTGCAGAAACGTCGGGCAAATCTCTTGCAACTATCGGAACAAGCAGCATGCTAAAAAAGGGGTGAAGTCACAGAAAATGAGTCGGAAAGCGGCAAAAGAGAGGAGTAAAAGGCGCAACTCTTGTCTGTGAGGAGCAATCTGCACCAAACGATCACCCATCTGAATGGCCCACATCGTTGCAAAGGATTTTTGAGATTGCCAAGTTCAACGAGGGGTACGAGGACGACCAACCGGTGATACTGTTAAAAGTTCACCTCGAGGATGCAGAAGTCGCATAACGGTACTGGCACTATTGGATGGAAGAGCTTCACACAGCTTCATAAGCAATGACATGGTTTGCAAGCTAGGTTTGCAGACCAAACCAGGGGTGTTTGAAGGAAAAACCGTCGACAGGCGACTACATAGACAAAGACTCCAAGAACCAGTACGACTACAAGTGGGGGATCTACGAGATGTAACGGTCTGGATGTTTTGTCCAATGAGCGATCAAAAAATCATCCTCAGACAAGATTTCCTATACCGGCACAATCCACAAGTCGACTGGAATAGCGATGATGTCTGCGTGGAGATCGACGGCACCAAACAACACCTTCCACGTGTGGGACGGAAGCAAACTGCAAAAGCAGCAAAGGTGGAAGTAGTAGAGGAAGCCGTGGAAGCCGAAAGGTGACAACTTGTGCAGCCAATACCGCTTAACCTGGCCAAACACTGTATTCGATGAGGAGCTCATGCGTGGCTCAAACATCTCGAGCCAATGGGAGAAGCAAAAGTAGCAGAAGCTGACTCATCATCAGCCTCAACAAAGTTCGCAATGGTACCCAAAGAGTTTGCACCCCTCATCCAGGAATTTGTGAACGTCTTTCCCGACAAAATCCCAAATACTTTACCTCATCGGCGAGACATTAACCATCCCATTGAGCTAAAACCGGGCAGCAGACCTACCGTCTGAGGGGCCTAACGGATGAGTGATCACGAGCTGATTGAGATAAAAAATGCAACTCAACGAGATGCTCGGTTGGGGGTTCATCCGCCCATCTATGTCACCATACGCCACACCATTACTATTCGTAGAAACAAAGACTGGCTAGATGCGGATGTGCGTGGATTATCGGGCGTTGAACAATGCTACCATCAAGAACTGCTACCCTCTTCCCCGAGCTGACAAACTTTTCGACCAGGTCCGAGGGGCTCGGATTCTCAGCAAAATGGATTTACGCAGCGGATATCACCAAATACGTGTGGCAGACGCTGACATCGAGAAAACGGCGTTCCGAACCCGCTACGGGCACTTCGAGTTCACGGTTATGATGTTTGGACTTACGAATGCCCCCACGACNGACCAGGTCCGAGGGGCTCGGATTCTCAGCAAAATGGATTTACGCAGCGGATATCACCAAATACGCGTGGCAGACGCTGACATCGAGAAAACGGCGTTCCGAACCCGCTACGGGCACTTCGAGTTCACGGTTATGATGTTTGGACTTACGAATGCCCCCACGACATTTTTTGTCTGTACCTCGATGATTTTGTTGTGGTATACCTCGACGACATTCAGGTGTCCAGCCGCATCATGGAGGAGCATGATGGACATCTCCGAAAAGTTCTCGAAGTTTTACAAAGAGATAAGTTTTCTGGAAAACTCTCAAAATANTTTGGACTTACGAATGCCCCCACGACATTTTTTGTCTGTACCTCGATGATTTTGTTGTGGTATACCTCGACGACATTCAGGTGTCCAGCCGCATCATGGAGGAGCATGATGGACATCTCCGAAAAGTTCTCGAAGTTTTACAAAGAGATAAGTTTTCTGGAAAACTCTCAAAATACGACTTCGGTTGTCGTTCGATCAAATTTTTTGGTCACATCATCAGCGGGGGATGGATCACCATGGATCCAAAAAACGTGGCAGCAGTCGTTGATTGGCCAACGCTGACCAATGTTTGAGAAATTCAAGTTTTTCTCGAATTCTGTAATTACTACCGGAGATTCGTACGGGAGTACGCGCAAGTGTCAACGCCTCTCTCTCTCATCTCACTCAAAAAGAAAATGTGTGGCGGTGGAGAGACGGGGAACAAGAAGCGTTCACCGCTTTGCAAAACGCTCTGATCTCGGTGCCAGCCTTATAATTAGCCGATCCAACGGTCAACTATGTCATGACTACGGATGCATCACACCAAGCCATTTGCGTGATTTTTCTACAAGATCACAGCAACGGCAAACAACCGGTCATGTACATGTCTCAAAAACTGTGAGGACCAGAACTCAACTACGCGGTCCACGAAAAGGAGATGCTGGCGGTCGTGAACGCATTCAAGACGTGGCGATGCTACGTGGAGTGTCATCCATTCATCAGGCACACCGACCACCACGTACTGAAATATTTGAAGACGTAGCCGAATCTCAGCTGACATCAAACCCGATGGATGGAGTTCCTTGTGTCTGGGTTCGACTACGAAATTGAGTATCGACCAGGCAAAACCAATCCGGTGGACGCACTCAGCCACCGACCAGATTTGATGGCCGGCCTGGCAAACCTACAACTACAGCAAGACCCCTTCCTCGAGCGATTGTTCGTACGAGGCTACGACCAGCACGGCGGATATGATAAAACCAAATTCTGGTTCCACGCACCCTAGTGGCGACGACGCTTCACTCACCAGGTGGTCGTTCCCCCGAATAGCAAACTTCACCGTATGCTACTCGAAGAATGTCACGACACAAGTCCAGGTGGACACTTCGGAGAGGATAAGACTCTACAAAAACTGGCAAAGAACTATTGGTAGGACAAGATGCAATCCAAAGTAGCCAACTTCTGCCAAATTGCGACGCATGTGAGCGACAGAAATCTTGTTGCACGAGGCCACCCGGATTTCGGCATCCACTCCCTCTTCCGATGGAACCATGGACAGACATCTCCATGAACTTCGTCACCGGATTACCAGTCAGACTCAAAGGGTATGACGCCATCCCCGTGGTCGTCGACAGGCTTTTTGTAATATCCCACTTCATCCTGACAATGACCACCGTCACCGTCGAGGGAACAGCACGGCTGTTTCAAAACAACATCGTGCGCCTACACGGCGTACCGAGAACCATCACAAGCAACAAAGACGGTCGATTCACCATCCATTTTTGGCATGAGCTGATGAATTGTTACGGCAGCAGGATTCAAGTTTCAATGGCGTTCCATCCTCAAAGCAACAGTCAAACCGAGCGAATAAATCAGACGTTCAAACAAATGCTCCGAACATTATGCGAACCTCACGGGAGGATTGGACACAAAAACTCCAACCGCCGAAATTGCGTATAGTTTGGAAGTTACTACCGCAACGGGAAAAAACCCCATTTGAGGTGGTGTATGGCAAACTTCCCGCCACACTAGCCGGACTACAAAGCCGCAACAACATTCCCGTTGTCGACGTTCAACAACGAGACTTCACCACCGTCTGGGAGGATACACGACAGACTCTCGCTGGCACACGCAGCAATGAAGTGAGAAACTGGCCAACCTTCTAGCGACGACATCTTCACCGCTGGCGACAAAGTCCTTCTCAGCTCGGCAAACATCAAGCTCCACGGATCCGACTGTTTGAAGCTCAAACCCCAATGGCTGGGACCGTTTGAGATCGAGCGCATGCAAACTTCCTTGGTTGCGTGAATGACACTCCCTGGCACTATACAAGTTCATCCGGTGTTCCATGTCAGCACACTCAAGCACTATCAAGACCCCGGAGAGAACTTCCCTGACAGAGATGTCCCTCCTCCGCCTCCAGTTCAAGTGGACGAAGACGCGGACTACATCATTGAGGAAATCCTTGGCCATCGACAACGAGGCAAGACGACGGAATATCTCATGAAGTGGCACGACTACGCATCGCGCATAACAGCTGGGAACCCTACGACAATCTTTGAGACGTCGATCATCTCATCGACAGCTACTACCACCGTCTCCGGGCCACATCTGCACGCGCGCCTGGATGTCGCTGCTAAAAGGGGGAAAGTGATACGTGCCAGACGTACACGAGGCCTTAATCTTCTCAAGTGGGCATTTCTGTTATTACATAAACAGCCCATCACGTCGCGAGAACCGCAATATTCACTCTTGCGGCCGAGGGCAAACTGGCCAACTACCCCGTCCCCAGTGGATATTCTCGAACCTTCTGACAGCTTCGACCACTCTCGCGAGTCTACGAATAGAAGTGTCACGACCTTTTGGTCGACTTCTCGACTCTTCACCACAAATCTGGTTTTATATAGATGCATCATGCATCTTCACCGTCCATCCTCGAAGACCCCCAACTTCTCGGCGGACCTTCTCAAATCCGACCACTCACGACACGACTCCGCACGCGTCGCTCGACATTCGACCCAACGACCTCGACTATGCTTCATTCGTAACTCGACACTTGTATATATATATATGTTCGATCATTTCGACACTTGTCATCGAAGTACACATACCGCTCATTGTAAATTGCTCAAGTGTCCCAAAATCCTATATCATGTTTTTCCTCCCAACTTCTACCTGTTCATTCTCTACGCTCCGTTTGACGTAAAAAAAAGTGGCGGTGAATACAAGATAGATGAAAGAAGTGAAGCGGGAATGGATGTCACTTTCTTTCATCTATGCACAAACGGCGAAATGGCTGATATATCTGCGCAAGCGTCAACATAAGCCTGAGATATCCGCAACTTAAAGATTAACCACGCCACATCCAGCAAGTTTAAAAAAAACGCCACATCCATTTTCATGGCCATGCCCGATCGGCGACTGAAGTCGCTGATCAAGCGAAGCGAGGGGGTGATGTGCCACCCCCGTCGCTTTGCTCCCCCCACCTCCTCGCAAGAATCGCGATCGTGCGATTTGCATTTTTTTCTTTTTTTTTTGGCTCGCAAATCCCCATTCGTGGATGTAGGGTTTTATGTTTCCGTGGGCTTCGCTCGCGCAAACATAGAACACCCTAAATCCGCGAATGGGGGTTCGCAAGTCGGAAAAAAAAAGGAGAAAAAAAGGCAAATTCCATGATCGTGATCGNTCACGACCTTTTGGTCGACTTCTCGACTCTTCACCACAAATCTGGTTTTATATAGATGCATCATGCATCTTCACCGTCCATCCTCGAAGACCCCCAACTTCTCGGCGGACCTTCTCAAATCCGACCACTCACGACACGACTCCGCACGCGTCGCTCGACATTCGACCCAACGACCTCGACTATGCTTCATTCGTAACTCGACACTTGTATATATATATATATATATACATGTTCGATCATTTCAACACTTGTCATCGAAGTACACATACCGCTCATTGTAAATTGCTCAAGTGTCCCAAAATCCTATATCATGTTTTTCCTCCCAACTTCTACCTGTTCATTCTCTACGCTCCGTTTGACGTAAAAAAAAGTGGCGGTGAATACAAGATAGATGAAAGAAGTGAAGCGGGAATGGATGTCACTTTCTTTCATCTATGCACAAACGGCGAAATGGCTGATATATCCGCGCAAGCGTCAACATAAGCCTGAGATATCCGCAACTTAAAGATTAACCACGCCACATCCAGCAAGTTTAAAAAAAACGCCGCATCCATTTTCATGGCCATGCCCGATCGGCGACTGAAGTCGCTGATCAAGCGAAGCGAGGGGGTGATGTGCCACCCCCGTCGCTTCGCTCCCCCCCCTCCTCGCGAGAATCGCGATCGTGCGATTTGCATTTTTTTCATTTTTTTTTGGCTCGCAAATCCCCATTCGTGGATGTAGGGTTTTATGTTTCCGTGGGCTTCGCTCGCGCAAACATAGAACACCCTAAATCCGCGAATGGGGGTTCGCAAGTCGGAAAAAAAAAGGAGAAAAAAAGGCAAATTCCATGATCGTGATCGAGCGAAAACGCCCTTCCCAAATACTTCTTTCAGAGAAAAAAACTCATTTTTATCCATGCAAACCGCTTTCAAACCCTAGCCCAAATTACACTCGGGATTTTAGGGTTTTGTTTTTGTGCGGGCTCCTGCTGGCCCCCGCGATAGTGGGACCCAGCAGGTTCCCTTCCAACGCATGGGGTGTTTTGGGCCCCCCACTCAAAAGTCACAAACCTGTCTATAAAGGAATCTGTGATTTTTCTTTCATGTCTGACAACGTCAGCATGCTGTCGCTCGATGGCATTCAGCGTCAACGTAGCGTGTACATTCGGATATAGCTTACATTTATGCATGTTTGCTGGATATGGCGTGAATAATGAAGCGAAAAGTTCCGAAGTTGGATATGGCGTGTATAATGTGCGAAACGTGGATGTGGCAATAGATGTCGAGAATTCTGTGGGTATATGGTCACTCCCTCGATGCAGAAAAACACGGCCAGGTCTTTCAATATTGAAATCTGTGATACAGGAACCCGGCAGTAGGCGGTGGTCCAGACTCGCCGGTCTACGACACGGCAGAGAATGCGCAGGCGGTAATGGGGGTCTTGCGAGCTGATGTGGCTTTGCGAACCGTTCGCGAGCTGAGGTGGCTCCCGCAATGTGAAATGGCTCCATCGTGAATCTGCCATCGGCAGCAGGTCCGCTACACGAAAAGCGTGGGCGTTTGTTATTGGTCCGACGCTTTTGGTCTTCTTCTGCGGCATGCCATCGCTGCCGCAACGGTTGGTTTTCGATGCCCATCCGGTCTACCGCAGAAGTCTGCGACAGCGAAATGAAAATGTTGACGCAAAAGACATTGAAGGAAACCGACGACTGGATGTTTGCTATTAGCTCCATCAAAGATTTGTTTGAATATCCAAACTTTCAAGCATTCAAACCTTCGGACGACCAACCTGTCCAAGGCGACTCGCGCGCGGTTTGGGCAGGATCGAGCCACCACCTGCTGTGTGTTTGCTCTGGAGCCTCCAATGCGCTTCGACCTCATCGTCGGTACTTAGCCCCTATCTCACACACACACCCCCCATTCCGCCATGGATCCCTTCCAGTCGTCCGCCAGTGCTCCGTCAGACTCTTCACATGGCATTCCTCAGCTACGCAAGCTCCCACAGCCGGCAACGTCGCCGTCCATCTCTGCCCCCGCTGCTCCTGCCGTCCGTGGTAGGAGGGGTTTTCGCCAGCCCATGCGAGCCACAACCGGTGGTCACATTCGGAATCGTGGCACCAGCCGAGTTGGTCTGCCACCTCCACTGTCTTCCACGGATTCTGCTGCTGGTGGGAGTTCATACAATCAAACCCCATGGTGGGGACCGGCCACGTACAACCCGGGTACTGCCCCATGTCCCGTGCCGCCATTTGCAACTGAGTTACACCACGCATGCTTTGACGTTCCGCTCCCCGATTTCATATTGTGGCGTAATGCAGCGCGAGCGCCGCGCAGACCTCCACCTCCATTGACCGCTGCCGAGAGCGAGGCAGACTTGCTTCTCACGTAATCCCGGTCCCGTGTGTCGTCTCCGCCACCCGCGGTCGTCCTGTCGCTCGGTGCGTCAACGCCGACAACTTGTCAAGTGTTGGGTCTGCCGCGCATGAACAGGTGGAAGTGCCACAGGCTGAAGTTGCCAGCACCATGGACGCATCCGTAACAGCCCCGGGTGATGCTCACACGCAAGCAACGAGTACCAGCAGTGAAGGCGGTGGCGCCAACTTGCCCGTTGACTTCTAGACGTCCCAACAAGACATGGCGCTGCTCGCGTTAGCGCTGGATTACGTCGCAAATTTCCACCCGATTCGTGGGTGGATGAACAGGCTTCAGGTCACCATTGCTCCAAAGGTTGCGCTGGCCCTCGGCATCAACACCGCCCTCACAACAACGCAGGTTCAGAACCGCATGGACAGTTTGATGCGTATTTGGAGAATCGCTTTCGGGGTTACGGGACTGACAGGAAAGCCATTGAACACGACCACCTGGCGGCTTGAGCTGGAGCCAGACCGCTGGCGCCAGGTGCGCGATTTGCACCCGCGTATGATCAACCAATTGGAGGGAAAGAGGATTCCTTGGCATGACCTAGCTACTAAGTTGTTTCGCGATGAGAGAGAACGTCGTTGCAACACCAACCATATCGGAGAACAATAATGACATGGCTGCCGCTCCTTGTTCCAGTGGAGGCAATGCTGGTGCTGACCGTCGGGCCATGATCGACAAACAGCTGGAGAAGGTGGAACGCATCGCTAAAACTGCGAGCGCGTTCAACTGCCAGGTCGCGCAAACTGGCGGGCCAAGGTCTACCTTCGTCCAGGCTGTGGTGATTGTTCAGGATGACCCATACATTCATGCTGACTTGAAGCGCGGGTTCCTTTTGAAACTCGCGGCAAACAGTGTTGACTGCTCCATGTATGTTTTCACCAAGGGAGAGCTTCGTGCCAAAACAATGCGTAGTGTCTTGGGTGTGGAGAATCCTGCCATCCCTAAGATGGTCCCGGGCAGTGATAATGCGAGCAACGGGAGTGGGTCAGATGTTGCAGAATCTGACAAGGATGCTTGGATGCAATCTGCGAAGAGCGGGCCCGAGAAGAGGGCCGTGGAGGACGAGGTAGAGGGGGAAGGGGGCGGGACAAGTGTTCATGGATCTACCACTAAGCATGCACGCAACGTTGACCTGCTTTTGTGTGAGGAACCTTTGATATAATGTGTTATCAAATGTTTCAATGTTCTCTAATTCCCTGGGGAATGCAATGTTGACAATGCACCGATCTTCATAAGTGACGATTTAGGGTCAATTGTAATAGAACTTCACAATGGACAATGAAAATGGTCATGGACCCTCGTCAGGGACATCGTCCTCATCATCTTGCTCTGTTTGCCATTGCTAGTAATCCGCCCACATAGCACTTGCAATGGCATCTCGTGCTTGCCGCATGCTTGAGTCTCCAGTGCGTCGGTTGCGTCGGGGCATCGATGTCTCCTCTATTACAAAGTGTGACACCTCGGTTGAGATGTGGGCCATGGATTGAAATGGTTGGATAGTGTAGATGAGATTGTGCATAACGAAAGATGAGAGGATTATTCTACTCTGGAAGTTGACATCATATTCCGACATTGCACGTAAGATGCTGAACCTTCCCTTCAAAATGCCAAAACTGCGCTCCACCATACTTCTAGCAGATGCATGCCTCCGGTTGAAACGTTCTTCCATGTCTTGTGGTCTCATTTGGTTCGCTGGGAACTCTTGCAAGTGGTACCTCCTTCCCCGATATGGCATCATTAAACCATGTCCTTCCGGGAACCCAGCATCTGCAAGCATGAACTTGCCCGGTGGGATGTTCAAAACTCTTTGCAAAGCATGACGAAACATTCTAGAGTCGTGTGCTGACCCCTCCCACCCAACAGAAACGAACGTGAACATGAGTTGTGCGTCGCAACATGCCAGCACATTGTGAGAGGTCTCTCGGTTGCGGTCAAAGTAGGCAAGGCGACGGTGATGGCGCATTGCAACAGGCACATGCATACCGTTGATTGCCCTAATGCAGTCCTCAAACCAGGGTAAGTAGTCACGGCGTCCCCTCCAAATGGATGGTGGCTGGGCGTCCGCCGGTGGAAGCCGTATGGCGTCCGCCGCTCGGCGACAAATTGCACGCACCACTTCACGCAGTTCCCTCAGGATCAAGGCATGGCCTCTTTGGAACCTCTCGCTTAACTCCCTCACAGACAGCCCAAATCCCACGCATTCAAACCATATGAAGAGCTTCTCATCCAACGTCATCCGCCAAGTCTCGCGGATATCACCTAGTGCACGGAAATTAGCAACAAGGCTCCGCCATGTGTCACCTCTGATCCGAAGCAGGTTGTAGAATCTCCGAGGGTGCTCCTACTGCAACTCCAAAGCCCATGCGAAACCTGTTAGCGAGCCGGTGAGGATGGGCCGTCTGTCCAGCCGACACAATATCCGCCGCAGAATGTGTGCGAGCATGGCGAAGATGACGGTGTGGATTAGACGCCGTACTTGCACTATGTGAAGGACGATTGCCTCCATAACGGCATCGTCTTCATCCATGGCAAGGAAGCAGAGGGGTGCACAAAGCACTTGCGGGGGTCGACTGTCGTTCAGTGTCATGCGCTAGTAACAAGACGGCCCTTTCGTACGTGACGTCGACCAGGCGACCAGCGATCGACGCTACGACACAAGCGCGGTCCGCTAACCGCGATCCAAAGGGTGTGACGTGCGCGAACCGACAGGACCGGGTTCACGTCCGGTCAGTTGAGTTACCGTTGGTCAACAGTCCCTGCCGCACCCTGCCGCAGACACCGGTTAAGCGCGAAAATGGGGACCGTTTGGACCATTTTAGAGGTAAAGGTGCAGATTCGAGGCTTTGATTTTGATTTTGATTCTATGGTCCCGCGCTTTTGGAAAGCGGGACGCAAAATGGCGAGCGCTTGTGCGAGCTATCGCGATACCCGCAAGTGCGCCATTTTACCTTGCGATGGGTTTGGTTGAAATCATACTTTCGGCGCTGATTGTACACCGTCACCCGCTGATTCTATGCCGATGTGGCACGCCTCCCAACGTCTGGGAGGCCGAAAACCAAACGTCTGGAGGGATTGTCTTCAGACGTATAACGTCTGAACGTTCATGAATTGAAATTTCACCGAAATTGAGTTTAAATAAAAGTAGCGGCGAGATCGTACTGATTAGTTGATGATGTTATTTTTTCTCATTTTCATTCCAATGTTCAAACTTGAACCCTCGAACCGACGTCGCGTACCGGCGGAGACTGAGCGAGTCGGTGATCGCTCGAGTCGCTATACCCCGCAGCGCCTAGTATCCGGTGGTATCCGCAAAATCGGGGAAAACAACCGGAGAACAGGGGAAGAAACAGCGGGAGGTTACAGGCCTTACGTCCATGTTATGCGCGCATTCGAACCGAGGACGTTTGGGCGCAAAATCAAAGACGACGTCGAAATCGAGCGCTGATTGTAGTGGTCTCATAGAATCAAAATCAAAGCAAAAGCGTCGGATCAGGGCCAAAGGGTCTGCGGCAGAGTCCGCCGTAACTTCTGCGGTGACTTCTGCGGTGGCCCCTTTTTGCGCGCCTTCTCTGCCGTGCCGCAGTCCGGCGAGTCTGGACCACCGCCGTAGTAGCTCACACGATTCTGTTCCAGGGTATCCCTCCCGTTTCCTCGTAGTAACCCCCTGGCCTGTTCAGTGTTCTGCAGCGGCGCCGGCAGTAGCAGCTGCAGCAGCAGCAGCAGCAGCAAGAACAACAGCCGCCGCAGCAGGAGCAGCATCAGCAGCAGGAGCCCTCCAACCCCACCTGAAAGCACTTATGCGCTGTTCACTGTGCGCCGATCGGCAAGGAGACGCTGTGGTGTGACGGCACGCGGAGGAGACGCTGTGGTGTGACGGCACGCGGAGGAGACGCTGTGGTGTGACGGCACGCACAAACGCCGGACCTTGCGCGCCGCTTTTCCTTGCCTCTGTTTCGGAACGCGTTCCTTCCAATAGCCGCGGCAACGGCAGTCGAACACCGTACAGCACACGCGGAGCGTCTGCGACCGCACACAGCACACGTCCATCGTTGTGTCCCTCCAGTTCCTTCGTTCTTCGTCCCCATGGCCACATGCACATGCACGTGCACATTTGCTGGCCCAGGTCAGGCCGCGGCTTTGTCTGCAACAGCTAGGCATGCCGCTGCCGCTGCTGCTCCGACCTCCCTTCTCACCGCGGAAAACGGCAGCAGCAGATCTTCTGCCGCTGCCAGCGTCGCTGCCGCCGTCAAGCATCTAGCCGCGCAGGCAACGGAGGCTGGCCTGCTGCGCGCAAGCACCGGCAGCGGCAGCGGCAGCAGCTGCAGAAGCGGCATTGGCTCTGCAAGCTGTGCGCTTTTTGGCGTCGAGGCGCGACGAAGCTTGGCGGCAGGCGTTAGCGGCAACAGCAGCAGCACCACCAGTAGCAGCAGCACTTTCCCGCAGCAACGGCAGCGGCAGGGGCGTCAACAAGGTATCGGCGAGCAGAAGCATCAGCACGGACAAGATGGGCGCGATGGTAGTGTGAGGCCCTTGGTGTGCCAGGCTACCAGCAGCAGCAGCACCACTACCACCACGACGGACGTGGCTGCCACCGCTCCACCCCGCATTGCTCCTCCCAGGCACGCTTGCTTGTGTGCTTGCTTGATTGCTTTTTCCGTTCACCGCTTGCTTGATTGCTTTCTCCGTTCACCGCTTGCTTGATTGCTTCTATGCTCGATTGCTTCTATGCTTGATTGCTTCTATGCTTGATTGCTTCTATGCTTGATTG
>SZWC01015371.1:31629-42721 GCA_023375785.1 Penium margaritaceum | reverse complement strand
CGCGCGCGCACAAGCACGCGCGCGCGCGCGCACGCGCACGCGCGCGCGCACACATACACACACACACACACACACACACACACACACCCACCCACACACCTGTGACATTGTCGTTGTCCTCGACGTCATCGTTTTCGTTGTTGTCGCCGTCGTCGTTGTCGTCGTCGTCGTCGTCGTCGTCATTGTCATTGTCGTCATTGTCGTCATTGTGGGCAAGGCTGTTAGATCAGATCGGATATCCGGTTTGATCTAATGAAATCCAACAAATTTGATTCAAATCCGATCCGAAACCGATCCAAACGGGCGTCGGATCGGATCAGATTGGATTCAGATTGGAACAGATCGGATTCGGTTTCTCCAGTTTGAAGATTAAACCAGATTGGATTTTACCCAATCTGAGATACCCTACTGCTGCATGAAATCGCTGTTAATTGTTTTTGCTTTCGTTGCATTTGTGATAAGATTTCGTTAAATGAAATATGCGTTCCACCTAAAAAATTACCTTTGTGGTTTCGGTGGTTTCAAGGTGTGTGCAAATGACTTTCAAGCTCATTTTGCAGCACTTTTTCGTTGCATTGCAAAACCCATGTTCAAGATTGAACAATGGTGCCTGTAGAACTCAATCATGGAGAGGAGAAATGTTTCTGAAAGTTGCTTGACACATAAAACTCAAACGACCTCATCCTCTTCCTCGATGCCCTCATCCTCGAACATGACATGTCCATACATCCCATTTGCCTGTCGCTGGAAGCCATCCCGGAACACCTTGCCAAAACCCGGCTCCAGCCCAAGCATTCCCGACGATGTCATTGCTACTGTTCACTTTCTACTATGCCATGAGACTGCCACCTGCACGATGCCTCTTCTCCATGACACACCGGCACGTTTCTTGTCTGTCGCCCACGTGGCAAAGTGTTCCTAAACCTGCTTCGTGAAAGGTGCGATGATGCCGATGCTGGCTGGCTGTGCCTTTGGTGTGCAACCGGCCGGCACATAGACAGGATGCGTGTGCGTGTGTGTGGGAAGAGTCGTTCCCAAACCAAAGACGAAAGGCGGCACTGCAACATGGACGGCATGGAGCAGGTCCTTCCAGCCACGCAGGCAGACGACACTCTGCATGGTGTCCTCAGCAAGAGAGTGGCGGCGCAGGCCCATGGTGTAGCCAGCCGAGGAGAACACCCGCTCACTTGGCGCAGAGCTGGTAGGGATGCACAGGACATCGCGGGCTGCCATGGCCATGACAGGGTAGTGGTGCTCCACGCGCCGCCACACGTCGAGGGCGCTCTTGAACATGCCAATGGCAGGCTCGAGCTCCCAGTTGTCGAACTCATCCCCGTTCAGGGGGCGCACGTGCTTGGTGCGGGCCTCGAGCGCAGCGAGCAGCGGGGACTTGGAAGGCATGGCAGGAGCGGGGGGCCCAGCAATTGTGCGGAGGGGGATGTTCGCCGCACGCAAAGCGTAGGCGGAGAGGAAACGGCGCACGATGTCAGCAGAGACGGAATCCCCGGAGCTGTCATTGGCGTTGTACCGCACATTGAAGCGCGGGTCCAGCGCCGTCGCGACGGTGCAGTAGTCGGAGGTGAGGCTGTGGTAGTGCTCCATCTTGCGCCGCACCGCTGCAATCAGCTCCGCAAACGCTCTGTCCTCCAGCACTGCACAGGCGTCCAGCAGTTGGTTGTAGCATGGAGTAGAGCAGCTGAGGGTGACGTACTTGTCACCCTCAGCCCACTGCTGCACTTCGGCAAACACCTCCAGGGCGCTGCCGATGAGGGAGAGAGTGTCCCAGTCAGCGCCAGTCAGCTGCCACTTCTGCCGCTCCTCCTCACGAACCATGGGGTAGTCGTCCAAGTATTGCACTGCCACGCCCTTCAAGGACGTCAGTGCCTTGATTATCTTGTGCGTGGACCCCCACCTGGTGATGCAGTCATTGGGAAGACAGAGGTCTTTTGCTGCCTTCAGCTCCAGCCAGCGGCGACGACGGTCACGTCCACCACGCACGTGGTTGACGAGGGCACGTGCCTTGTTGACCACTGCCTTCACAGTGGGGTACGACAGCAGCGCATCCACGCCGAGGTTGACGCAGTGGCAGAAGCAGTTGAAGGCCATCATGGAGTTGAAGTCCCGCAGCTTCAGCTGCGCGAGGCGTTGTCCAGCGTGATGCCAGCGACGCGGTGTCCGAGGCGCCAGTCGTCCCAGATGGAGGAGATGAGTGCGTCCGAGATGGCTTCAGCACTCTGCGACCCCGGCAGATGCTTCAAGTCAAGCATGAGGCTGTTCAGCTTCCAACGCTCGTCCAGCCAGTGTGCCGTCAGCGACATAAAGTGCTCCAGGTTGGGGGCGGTCCACCCATCGGTGGTGAAGGCGATCTTCCCTTTTACTAGTGCCAGATGGCTGTGCACCACCTGCTTGGCCTGGTTGTAGACCTCGTCAATGTCCATGGATAGCTGCTGGCGACACGGGCTGTTAACTGCAGGGTTCAGGCCCTTCATGAAGCGCCGCCACTCTGGTAGGTCCATCACGCGGAAGGAGATGTGGCCCGCTGTAAACAGCGTCAGGAGGTCACGGCGGAGGTGCGCCACGGTGTAGCTGCAGGACAGTAAAGTCCGTCAATGACTGCCTCTATAAGCAACTGACATTATCAGCAACAACGGCAGAGTGCACGACATTACTTACTTCTTCAGCCCTGTAGCTGCAAGCCGGCGGATGTCAGCGTTGTCCTTCTCCTTCGCAAGCCGCCCGTCAGGAAACAGCTCCGCGTACTGGTCAGGGTGCTTGCAGGCGATGTGGGCGGCCATTGTGGATGTCTGGCCTCCAGATATCTTGTAGTCTTTGCCGCACAACGTGCAGGTTCGGTACCCAGGTCTGCTCTCGCTGAGCACGAACACCTAATGGATGGGGGACCGGCCCTCCTCCGTTGACGCAGGCGCCTCGATTGGCTTCTCTCCACGTACAGTGCCGACGTTGGTGGCGGTGCCAGGAGTTGCAGTGCTGCACCGTTGGCAGTAGGAAGCAGCTGCAAGGGACTTGCGGGAGGTGGCGGGGGATCACTCACAACTGGGTCTTTGCCAAGGGGGCGGTGCGGAGTAGAGGTCGGCGTTGCAGATGCCGTCGATGCGCTTGGCACTTGGCGGCGAGGTGTCGCCTTACTCTTCTTGCGGCGTTGCTTCTTTGGGGCCTCGTCATCAGACAGGGCTATGTCTGCCAGCGCTTCGTCTTCATCTTCTGGGCTGTCTTCTTCGTCTTTGCGCTCGTCGGCGGCCCAGTCCTCTTCCGAGGAGTATCCCTCCTACTTGACGTGCTTAGACTTGCGGAGCTGTCGCTTGAGCATCATCTGCGTGACCTCCTGGGCTCGGAATGCAGCGCTCCTGTACACGGTGGAGGTGTTGGGCGCACTGAGCACCTTCTGAAGGTGCGTAAGAGAAGTGTCGGCGGCTCGGAGTTGGTCCGCCATGGCGACAGCGAAAAGGGCATGGGCAGGCGTTAATGTGCAGGTGTGCGTGTTTACTAGTGAGAGCTGGGCTCTGAAGGCGACTCGGTTCCTTGGACGACAGATGGCCGAGGCCGATGACCATCCTCGCCGCTTAGTGCATCGCCTGATGCTCTGCGGCTTTTGTTTTTGCGGAGATTAGAAAGAAAACTGTGCGAGCTGTTTGCATGTCGCCGACGGCAAAACCTGCACAGATGTCCTCTCAAACTGCGATGGAAGACTGGATAAATCGACTTGCGGATGCTCGTCGAAAAGGAAATGACAAAACAATGTTGGAGGATCGATGGTCATGCACAACAGTTCGCGACATGCGACACGAGCTCGAAGCAGACAATTCAAAATTTCGGAGACATGAAGAATATGAGGGGTGATGTGTCTGAGGTGTGGTTGGATTGGTTTTCTGCGGCGATCGTCCCATTACGCGTGCATAAATCCTGCAATTATGAAAACGTAGAAAATAGACAGCATCGGACATGATGGGTTCGCAACGAATCATTTGAATTTCTAAACTTCGAATGAGACACCACGCGGTTCGGCAACGAACATGCGCGGGCTTGGACACCCGGAAAGATGCTTTGAGCAATGTCTTTGAAGCGTCGAACTGCGGAAGTTGTCTCAAACCCACCGTGTAGAAAAAAATGGACGGCGTATGCCCATTGGACGATGGTCACGATGGAGCGGCCGTCAACACTATGTTGCATGGACATTTGTACCAACTGGCCATCGGTATAATCCAGCTGTGTTCACCTCGTCAACTCAGTTGCTTTTGGCAGTTTGTACGAGACTGTAAGTACTCGAACATAAATTGACAACATCAGTCGAGACTTCCGAGACTCGAATGGTATTGAACGGCTATGGCTGTCAAGGGCCGGGGCGTGTCGCCGGCGACTGTCGTCTCCGTTAGATTCGAGTGGAATCTGACGTGACGATTCCACAAACTATCCAAACCACTGTCACAAATCGAGTGCGTTGAGCGCACAAACGAGTTGTCTAGAAGCACTTTTTGCATCATGCACTTCGATTTCCGTGAAGTGCACGTGACGACGAGTACAGTGAGGTTCTGTTTGTCCGAAAACGAGGTTGTTGCGTGAGGGACGATTTCGATCCAAAAATCGAATCGATCGCGACCCTGAATCGAACTGAATCCCCCCCCCCCCCCCCCTGCCCAACGCCGAATCGTGATCGACCGCTGATCGGTTCACGATTTACGATCTCAACGATCTCGATTCATTCGATCACGATTTCACGCAAAAGTCGATTCGATCGATTCTTTAGATCGTGATTGAACATCGACTTAACAGCACTATTCCCCGCTTAAATGACCTACATGGGCAGAAAATCACCGGCAAATGAAGGTGTGACTAGCGCAGTACAGGCGCGTTTGTCGTCAAAACTGACGACGTAGACATCGTCAGCTCCCTTGGGCGTGTAGGTGTGTGTGGTTGGCAGCCGGGACGTGTTGAACTGCTGTATGATCGGCGTTGATGACAAATGCCGACATGATTTTGTGGGGAGTGCGACCGCCCGTATGAGGAAGTGTTCGACCTTGTCCTGCCAGTCCTTCGGAACTTCTTGCGCTGTTGTGGTACCCTGCACGCCACGCGCATCCCATGAGGACTGTCCTCGACAAACTTCCGGACCCGTAATCGGGAGATTGCACTGTCACCCATGGCGGCAAGCTTGTCTGGAGCATGCTGCGTGATGGCCATGCGAATCTCTCTCTTTATTCCCTTTCTGTTGATGGGTGTACTGATGACGCACGCGCTGATGATGAGTACCGTCTTGAAGGCGTCAATCGAGTCTGACCTGCCTGCCAGACATGCGCACTTGCTCCTGTTGCCATGGACGAGATTTTGTTTCGTTCTTCAGCGGCGTAGATGGCTCTGTTTTCACGGCGGCAGCCGCTGCCAGCGCATACTGCTGCTTTAGAACCTTGTCGTTGTCAAACCACACTGGCACTGTCGAGGGTGACAGGCGGTCAATCACATTCATGCCGTTGGGTGTGCGGAAGGATCGCTGTTAGTGCTTGACTGCGGTGTAGATCGTCTCGTGCGCTTTCACAGCCCCGTAGGTGGCCGGGAAATGGCCGGACGTGAACCAATCGCAGTGTGCCTCGCATTTGCACCCCATGCTGCCGCCGCTGCCGCCACTGCCGCTGCTGCCGCCGCTGCCACTGCTGCCACCGCTGCCGCTGCTTTCTGCGCTCGTTGTGTTGTACGACGTGGTGACGAGAGCCAGACACGTGATGTCTGTTGAGTCGTCCGGCTGTTGCATGTCGTAGCTATCGCTGTCGCTTGATCTGATGCTGTCCGCCACGCTGTCGCTATCGCTGTCGCTGCTGCTGCATGGCCGCGTGTCTGTCGGCTCCTGAATTTTGATCGGCCCCATTGCACAACGAGGCAGCGGTTATGGAACGTGGGCACGCCTCTTCCGCTGCTCAACGGCTGGCGCCTTTCCCTTGTCTTTGGGACCGGCTGCCGTGGCCTCGGAAGCTGTTGCTTTTCCATGGTGGGAGTCTTTGGCCGTCGGCGCCTTTCCCTTTGCGGCTGCACCCGTCTGTTGTGATACAGGTAGGTGTTGCTGCCGCATTCATGGTGGCCAGCTCTTTCGCGATGCGCAGTGCTGCATTGCTCGTCCTCGGCTGCCCCCGGCTGAGCATGACGTCCGTCTTGGTGATGTTGTCGTCACGACACGCAGCAGCGACAGGTTTTGTTTTTTCCAAAACACTTTGCAAAGCGTTTTAGGAATGTAAAACCTGTCCGGCTTGGTGATGCTGTCGTCAAGACAGGCGACAGCGACAGCGGAGATGGCGTGGAGGTAGAACTCCACTAGACGTTGGAAGACGATCGCCAGCGGGAGGGTTTGGGGCCATGGTGTCGTCGAAACTAGAGTTGACGGGCATCTTGAGCCGACCGACTGGACGGGGGAGGGGGTTGGACGAGGTGGGACTGCACGACCGAGTTGTGCCTCTAGCCGGCAGACCCGTTCGGGGGTGAATTTTTTGCAGAAAGCGCTTCATTCCGTGGGAGAGAATGTTGTTGGAGGTCTGTAGGGTTCGTGGGTCAGTGTCAGGAAAGCTGCATTGTTGTAGGCGAGTTTGTTGCATTTGTGAGCAGGCGACAGGTTTTGTTCGACATTCCACTGGCTAACAGCTAGGCGGGAAACTTCGCCATGCATGCGTCGCGACGTGAAACTGCATGCGATGCGATGAGCGACGTTGCCGTTGTACCTCGTGCACTAGTTCGTACGTCGAACTGTTCTTCTTTCGAGAATGTGAACTAACTCTAATCTGGCCGTCAATTTCTCGTGATTCGACCATTAGGACTAGGGTGGGGTTTTTTCGGTATCGATATCGGTATCGATATCGATATCAGGGTCGATACCGATACTGAATATCGATATCGATATCGATATCGATATTGATACTGGAATATGGGGTACTTGACCCCCCCCACCCGGAACCTCGGTATTGATCGATATCAAGTCGATGTCGACGATATCGACTCGATATCGGGTCGATATCGAGTCGATATCGAGTCAAGCTGGTACATATTTCACCACACTCCTGCGCCCTCTCCATTCAGTCTGAAACAACCACTCTCACCTTTCGCATTTTCCGCAAAAAAGTACAAGTGCAGTGCAGCAGCAGCCACCTCTCTCGACGTGAGAGGACATTCTCCGCGCATCTTCAAGTGACATCAGGCGACCTGGGGGATTGGTTGGTTGAGAGGGTGGCTGGTGGGGACGTATAGAGTCCAAGGCGGCCATCCTTAGTTTTCTTGGCCCACAGGGGCCAGCGAATCTTTGCCGATTTGTTTTTTTTTTTGCACAGAGTTAGCACCAGATTTTTATACGGGCCCTCTCGGGCCGGGTAATTGCTGTCGAAATGTTTTGGGAGCACGCAACCAACAGTAGACATGGCAGATGGAGGTGATAGGACCCCAGCTCAACCCTCCGAGTCCGGATAGTCCAACTGGTGGGGGACGTCGTGCTGCTACTGCTGTTACAGTTGCTACAGTGAGTGAGGCCACGTCTGCGGCGATGCTTCCATCGGCCGCAACGGCAACGGCACCATCGGCCTTGGCTAGAGGATCCGCGTCTAGCGGACGGGGATGGACATCAAAGCACACTTCTCGAGGTGGCGGCGGTTCGTCCTCCACTGGGGGATCCAGCGCTCATAGCGCAATAGCACTAGCAGCAGTAACAGTTGGAGCAGCAACAGCAGCACTGTCATCGTCTTCCAGTTCTTCATGTCACCTGCAGAGCGAGCAGCAGCGGAGCGAGCAGTGGAGCGTGCAGCAGCAGGGCGCACTATAGTAGACCGCGTAGTAGCAGAGGGTGCAGCAACAGAGCAAGCAGTAGCAAAACGTGCGGCAGCACAACGTCAACCACTGAGCGTGGGGCTGTAGAGCGCACGGTTGCAAAGCACGCGACGGCAGAGCGCGTGGCAGCAGAGCGAGCAGTAGCAGAGCACGCGACTGAGGCAGCAGAGCGCGCGACAGCAGAGCACCCGGAGGCTGAGCGTGCAGCAGCAGCTGATGAGCGTGAAGTAGCAGCTGCTGAGCGCGCTGCAGCAGAGCGTGCGACAACTGAGGGTGCGATTATCGGTCAGGCAGTGGCGACCGCAGGTGGAGATGCGGCCGGTGTTGACGTGGAGCATGTGGTGGATGCTATCATTGGCGGTGGGGGAGATGAGGCAGGCGTGGACACTGCGACGCAGGGGTCAATACGGAGCGGGAGCAGGGGCAGTGGTGGCAGCGGCGTGGGGGACAGGTGACGTTTTCATTGCACGTAGTGCCGACATGCAACCGTACGCCATTGGCTCGAGCGTGCAGCATGGTGTGGGAGGTGTTGGAGAGGGGAGCAGCAACACGCCTGGACAGGGGACGGGTGAAGAGGAGGTTGGGGAGGGTGGGGGGGAGGATGAGTTGGCGGACAGGGAGATGGCAGAGAAGGTGGAGGGGCTGCTTGCGATGGCGCATCAGGGTGATGTCTCCACGCATGTGGTGAGAGGGCAGCGGCGAGGGGCATGTTTGGCTGCATTGCACGAGAGAGGATTGGCCAGGCTGTGGAGGAGGAGTGGAAGGAGGAGGATGACGGGGAGGAGGAGGATGAGTTCGTGCCGCCATCAGAGGAGGAAGGTGGAATGAGCGATGATGAGGATGAGGGTGATTTTGAGTTCGATGCAGTGGGGGAGGAAGGGGGTGAGGAGAAGAGATTGGTTGGTGACGACGACGAGGGGTTGCAGGAATTTGAGTTTACGGCGGCAGAGCTATTGGAGCATCGGATGGGTGGTGTGACTGATCCAAGAAGAATTCCTGCGTTCAATGAGTCTCGATACCTCGGACTCTTTGAGGGGACCACATTGGATGCTTCTCGCATGCCAGACTGGGTGGCGATGTCATGGCAGGCGAGGTTCATGCGGTGTAAGGAAAGTAGCATAGCACGCGACTTTTGGGCTGCGGACAAGGACATGTTTGCATGGCGTGCATGGTATGACATGGTGGTGGAGCCGAAAATACGGTTTGTGCTCTGGGAGGCTTTGGGGATATCTCCACCGCAGGGAGAGAGCAACTTGATGGAGGAGATGGATGTGCTGGTGAATGGCCCATGGGCGGTGCGGCCCACGCAAGCTGGAGTGGGAGTGTGACACGTCAGCAGTAAGAAGCGAGAGCCTGGAGGGATTGTGATCGAGGAGAGGCCTGTGCAGAGAAGACGTGACTTGAGTGGAGGTGTAGGTGGCGAACGTGGCACAAGGGCGGCGGAGAGAGCGGTGGAGGGAGCGGCGGAGGGAGCGGCGGAGGGAGGGGCGGAGGGAGGTGCGGAGGGAGGGGTGGAGGGAGAGGTATCGATTATGGTATCGATTTTTTAATATCGACATCAATATTGATATGAAAAAAATCGATATGAATCTCGATAATCTCGATATCGATATCGATATCGATATCGCGATACCCCCACTCTCATTAGGACCACTATAATAATAACAAAACCGAATTTCGCATCTTAATCAATGACTTTATAACTAGGAAAAATGTAGACGCCAAATTCATGAAGCAGTAGGGTATGTGGAAAATCCGAACTCAGAGAAAACATTTTTTTTTGCCTCTGAACAGCATGAAGGTGGTGCTCAGTGACATTACGTTGCTCATCAGACAATCACTGTTGGAAGGGCAGAAATGTGCAAAATTGGCTGAAAACCGACAAAATCCGAACTGAATCCGCACTTATCCGAGCTATGCGATTTGAATCTGATCCGTACTTAAAGCCGCACGCTAAGTTCAGTGTTGGATCAGATTTGGATTTCCCATTGTAATGTTCGGATAGGATCGGATTTGAATTCGATCACAAAGATTGGATTCACATCGGATTCCGAACTTTAAGATCAGATTTAAACCCGATCCGAGCACGATCTTACAGCCTTGGTTTGGGCTGAATTTGAAATTCCGACTTGGCAAATTTTGCGGATTTGAACATCCGACCAATTTGCCAAGTTCAAATTTGAGTTTAGGGGCCTTGAGTGAATTCACATTTTCTTCGTGAATTCACAACTTTCATGATTTTCACAAATTCTCACAAATCTCATGTATCACACAAGTTTTCACGAATGTGCAGGGCTTCCGCCAAAGTTGTCCATGGAAATCCACAAAAATTGTACCAAATGCCTAGAAAGTGGTTGGTAAATAGGAATTACGAGGGGAATAATGTGCAAAAGTATGTCGATTTGTGATTTTGAACGTCGATAGCGATGATATCCTCAATATGGATATCGTTTTATCGACATCAATATCGATATTGCTCGACATCAAAATTAGACCTCAGAGGATTGGCCTCCCCCCCTCCCTCAAAAGTGAAATATAGACAGATATCGACCCCTAGGTCGATCTCGGTCGATATACTTTTTTGCTTTTGTTCTTGTTTTACTTCTTGTGTTCCTTTTTTTTTTTCTTCTTTTTCTTTCCTTCCNCCCCCCTCCCCCCTTTTCTTCTTTCTACTTTTTCCAAGTGAAGATCCACATGATATCGGTTTGAAAATTGATATTGAAGCATCGACTCGATGTATATCAACATTTCGGTGTACTGATCTTGGCCCCCAGGGGATCGATGTCGATACCAAGAAACAAAAATCGATACTGAAATGTAGATATCGATGTCGATATTGTCGATGTAGATATCAATGTAACGATATCGCAACTCTAAATCTATGGAAGTTGAAACCAATTTGCTGTCGAAATGGGAGAAATTCATGCATTGTGATTGAACCCAAAATTCACCAACATTTTAGTTGAATTTGGTTTTCACGGATTCAGATGAAGTTTTGAAAGTACACGAATTCAAGGTTTCACGAAATTCAGGAGTTTCATTCCAGCTTGGAAAGAATGCTGATTCGCAGAATTGAACCAATTTGAATTTGGGATCAAAGTTCGCAGTTTTCTGAATTCAGACCCATAGTCATCGTTATCGTCATCGTCATCATCGCCGTCGCCGCCGTCGTCGTCGTCGTCGTCGTCGTCGTCGTCGTCGTCGTCGTCGTCGTCGTCGTCGTCGTCGTCGTCGTCGTCGTCGTCGTCGTCGTCGTCGTCGCCGCCGCCGCCGCCGCCGCCGC
>SZWC01015371.1:0-12223 GCA_023375785.1 Penium margaritaceum | reverse complement strand
AACCTCGACAAAATCTATGCTACTCAGAGTAGTCGCCTATGACTATCAATGACGTGAGTGACAGTGGTTGCTGCCGATGGAGCTGGATAGACATTGCTACCAAGTGGGAGACTCCACTCTAAGAGATGGAAATGACGCCTCTCACAATGATGTGACGTACCCTCCACCGCTCAACGCCCGACGCCTTCAACGTCCGTGGAGTCAGTTGTCTGCACGGGCATGTACACCAACCAAGAGGTCACAGCACAAATCAGTGAGTTTGTACACACGCAAATCACAACACTCCCCCATGACCCGTGGGCACCAGTGTACATACATGTGCAGAGGTCATCCAGTGACAGTGCATACTAGAAGTCATGCTCCTCCATGCTCTTATGCCCCGATTGTCCAGCAAGTCCATACAAGTATGAGGATGAGCACACAAAGACTGAAGGCATGCATGAGGCAGCACAGGGTAAGGGAGTGCATAGATACAAGAAATTTCACTCACGGATGTAGACCAATCAAGCTAATAGCCTTTTGAGTAATGTGTGCTTGATGGCCTCGGTCAATAAGTGAGTTAGTTGTTGCACGGTCCCGAACCATACAATCTGGATGCTATCCTTATGCAACAAAGTGCTCATGTAGTGATACCCCACATTGATGTGTTTTGTGTTTGTGTGATGAATGAAATCGTTGTCTGTAGTGACAAGTGCACTCTCATTGTCACAATGCAGTGTGATGGAAAATGCAGGTTGATGAAATTCGCACAGGATACGATGTAGCTATACACCCTCATATGCACTAGCGTCCAATACCACATACTCTGCCTGAGTGAAATGCACCCGTGCTTGCCATTATGCCACGAGACAGCTGTGCCACCAAGAAGGAAGATCCATCTGATTTGGCGCTTGCCATTTGTTCTCCTAGCTCAGTCACTATCTGTGTAGCCTTTGGCGACTACAGACAGCTGGTGGCCAAACATCAACACACGACGTGGGATGGAGATGACATATTACACCACATGAATCGCTGCTCTAGGTGTAGCTCATGCGAGGACTAAAATAACTAAGCTAGGAAGTTCACGACAAAGGCAATGTCCGGTCGTGTGGTAGTGGCGAGGAGCATGAGTGATTCAATGACACAAAGAATGGTAGTCATGTCCACACTCACACCCAGTGGCAGAACATCATTTTTATTTGTGTTTGATTATGCCGTCTGGGGTTATGTGAATGGATGCACTAGGTAGGAGGTCTGTAAAGCGCTCAGCCAATGTCTGCACGTAGGTTGCCCGATGCACACAGAGAATCCAATGGACACAGTCGCACTCGATCTCCATGCCCAAAACATATGTGCAGGTCCAAAATCTTTCATCTTGTAATAGGATTGTAGCAGATCCTTCACTCGCTGGATAGAGGCGAGGTCAGGGGGCATGATGAGCAGATCATTCAAGTAAATGAGCATGATGACACGGGTGGTGCCCACTGGGGTGAAGAGAGCTGTATATGTTGCGTTACACTTCAAGCAACCCTTCAAGAGGGTGTGGATGATCTCTATGTCCCAACACCTTGGAAACTGTTTATGGCCATAGACGACCTTTGTAATCGCCAAACACGAACAGGACCATCCTCGAAACCTGGAAGTTGGACCAAGTAGAACTCCCGATTGAGAGTTCCATGGAAGAAACCAATGCTCATGTCCATCAGGTGGAGCTCCCAGTCATGCTGTGCAACCGTACTAAAGAGTGCGCAACCGTTGGTTCAATGGCCAACCGGTGCAAAAACATGGCCGAAGTCCACTCCTGGTACCTGTGCAAAGCCTTTGGCGGTTAGCTGTGCTTTGTACTTGTCCAGTGTGCCGTCTGGCTTCCACCTGTGACGGAAAACCCAGTTAGCTCCAATGGCTTTACAGCATGGGAGCAAGTCAACCAGCTTTTACACAGCATGCTCATCGATAGTGACCAATTGTTCCTTGCAAGCAACTTCCCACTGGACACCGTCAAAGGCAGCCCTAGCCTCCCAGAGGCTCTGTGGATCGGCTGCCTACAGAGACGGTCTGGCTATCAACACACGAGCACTACTAAGGCCCGTGGAGTATGCAAAAATGAGACTGAGACAATATGTTCATGCTCCTTAGAAATCAGGGCATAACCCAATGGGCTTCGGGGGTGCAAAATCATCCACGCGACCGTGGGTGGTGGCCCTTCTACATCCAGAACCCGGACCTCAGCCAACCACACCACGCGAGAACAAAAAAATACAGGCATCTAGGCCAAATGTGCAATTGAGAAATACTGGGCACCCGATTACCTAGAGGGTAATTTATCTTCCTTTTTGGTAAAAAGAAAAATCATTTTTTTGCTTCCCTCCAAAAACAAAAAAAAAAACAGAAGGGGGATCTTGCCTCCATATCATTTTTGTTTCTTTTCTTTTCATCCACTTTTAGCTTAGGCACATCTAGCACGCATTAAAATCCTTCTCCCTTCATAGTTCAACCGATTCCGGGCTCTTGCCCTCGGTCTTCACATCACCTAGGGACAGTGACAGCCCCTCATCACCTCTTATCGTTTTCTCTAGGCACGATGTGGCCATGACCAGGTCCACCTCTTGGTACTTACTTCACACAGGCAGTTTCGACACCGCCTAGTGCCAATTTTCAGCACTCTCACCCTCTTCATCTACCATCCTCTCATATGCTGAAGTCACGGCCGGGACCACCTCCACGTGGTCTCCCTGGCCATGTGCTCCCATGGTCAGTTTCTACACCGCCGGGAGGCATCTTATCCTATGCTCACTCTCATCACCAGTTTTCTCAGGAAACTATGATCTCACTGTCGGCACCACCACCTCCTGGTCTTGCTGGACAGCCACCTATGGCCGGTTTCTACACCACCAGGAGAGAGCGTTCCATTCACCTCGACGTGTCACCGTCCTAGCGGTGCACTGACGCGACCTCCGGCATCTCCCTTTCATGGGTATACTGACCAGCCTCCTTTGTGGCCGGTTTCTACTCCAACCGGAGCTTGCGCTCTTCCTGCCTATCCGTGTAATTCGCCTGACGGCGTTGTGATTGGACCGCCTCCATCCTTTGGCCAGTTTTCACCATGGTCCTTCTCGTCACCATCGCGAGACATCATTCTTGACGCTCATCCTCATCAGCAGCCACCTTCAGGGGTTGTAATGTGGCCTCAAGCACCACCTTCTCGTGATGTACCGCTCTAGCCACTCCCATGGTTGGTCTCTACACTGCCGGGACACGACATTCTCCATCCTTATTCGCATGACTCCCAGAGGATGGGTCATTTCCCTCCATAGCAGGAGCCAGCTCTCTGTGATTTCTCCTACCACTTCTGTGGAGATAGACGACGTGGCTGGCACCAGTGTCTTCAGTGAGTGGCATCCACCTTGGCTTCAGTCCCATGCATCACAGGCCGATCTACCAGATTCACTCGTTCCCCTCACCAGTGATCCGGCGATCGTATGCGCCAAGCTCTAGAGTCTGAGACAGCTGGTGTAGCAGCTCACTAACCATTTATCTTCCGACCAGATAGACTGTTCCTGCCAATCTTCATCTTCATCTCCTTCATCCTCTCCATATTCCTCTGTTGGACCTTCTCCAGTTACACCAGACCTTTCATCTCAGTCTGCAGTCATTCTCTCCATTCTTCGCTCCACTGGAATCATGCCCCCAACAGTTGAGCCACATTTAATGACCTCTCATAGTCAGCCTCATGCTCGTCGACATCGTCAACACGCAGCACATCATGTTTGTCCCGTCTCTGGCACGCCTTCATCTCCATCAGCTTCTATCCGGACACCGGTTGAGGGGGGGTGTATGCATCTCTCCACTTTGGCATTGAGTGCGACAGTGATAACCGAGGATGCAGCAGGAGTGTATAGTATTATATCAGTTGTAGCAGCCCCATCTGCAGTGGCAGCATCAGCCTCATCCACGCTTTCCGCATCATCTATAGTTTCGGCTATATCAGCTGTGACATCTGCACTAGCTATAGCAGCTGCTCCATCTAGTGCTCCTACAGCATTAGAAGCATCAGCATCATCTACAACATCCACAGCTTGATCTGCACCATCAGCATCGATCTCACTTATAGCACCTGATTTGTTTACAACACCAGCCATATCAGTTGTGACAGGCGTACTAGCTACAGTTCTTGCTCCATTTGTTGTTTCAGAAACATCGACAGCATCAACATCATCTGCAGAATCTACAACTTCATCTACACTGTCAGCATCCGTCTCATGTGCAACACCTATTGTGTTTACAACACCATCTGCATCAGCTGTAATAGCTGCACCAGCTACAACAGCTGCCCCATCTGTTGCTTGAGTAGCACCGGCAGCATCAGCATCATCTCCAGCATCCACAGCTTCATCTGCACCATCGGCATCGGTCTCATTTGCAGTACCTGCTCTGTTTACAGCACCGGCTATATCAGTTATGACAGCTGCACAAGATACAGCACCTGATCCATCTTCTGCTTTGACATCATTGATGACATGAGCATCATCTGTAGATGATGATGATGTCGTCTGTAGTACCAACAAGATGAGCATCATCTGTAGTACCCACATCTTCATCTAAACCATCAACATTGGTCTCATTTGCAGTACTTTCTTTGTTTATAGAACCAGCTGCCTCAACTGTGACAGCTGCATAAAGCATAACAGTTTTCCCATATACTGCTTCAGCAGCATTGGTAGCATCAGCATTATCTGCAGCATCCATAGTTTCAGTTTTACTTTCATTGGACTCCCAGCCTCACATTTTGTATCAGCTCCATCTGCTACATCGAATCCACTAGCTGCATGGACACCTTTGTTAGCATCAGGTACTATAGCAACGCGTCTGACGGCTTCAGCTACTACATCCTTAGTGTCCACAGAATCAGCTACATTAGGTGCCTCTACAGTGCCTTCATCTTCTGTATCAGCTCTGCTAGCTACATTAGCTACACTAACTACATCTCTTACTACATTTCCAGCATGATCATCTTCAGTAGCATCAGTTTCATCAACAACATTACCTACATGTTTTAGAGAATCACCATCTTGAGTATCAGCTACATCAGCTGCATCTGTAACATTGACATCATCTATACCATCGGCAGCATCAGCTACATCTGATGTATCGGTAGCATCAGCTGCATTAGTGGTACCAGCTACACCACTTGTGTCATCTGTATTGACGTCATCGACACCATCTATACCATAAGCTGCTTCAGCCACATCGACACCATCAGCACCTAGTCATCCTTGTTCAAAATGTTGAGAAGAGGAGGATGAGATCTGCTCCCTCATTGGTGAGCAGGAGACATATATCACTGCTCTCCGTGAAGAATTATCCAACAAGACCTCCACACCACAGGTTATACCTGAGTACCTCTTCATTGGATACATGGGGAGGAGAGACCACATGAATAGGGCTAGAAATTGTGAGCTAGGGGATGCATCATCTCAGCATGTTCGCTGAGATGCTTACTGAGGGATGTAGTGGACAGAGCAAAGATGTTTCGGAGTCCAGCTCCACCGCACCCTCAAACAGTGCCTCACAGGATGGGGATCTTGAGGCAGTGAGTGGTAATGACATCCTAGAAAGATTGGAGACTTCCTTTGGCTCACCTTCAACCTTTTCCTTTGCATCTGCACCATTTCTCTCTTCTCCTGAGCCCTAAAAATCTCCCGTCTCATAGCTTGACACCTCTCCAGGTTCCCTAGTCGATAATGTTTCAGTCCAAGGTTGTGTAAAGTGGTGCCTCTTCACGGCACACAGCACCTACATTCACTCATTTTGGGAAGCAGAGATGAGATGGAAGTACTACACCAAGCGGTAGACTCTCTATCTACCACTTACGGTGAGTTATTAGTGGTGCTCGAAGATGTTGAGTTTGAGCTTTGCACAGTCACCCAGGATCATGCCGAGATACGTGAGTGTTCCTCTCATCTCCAGGGTGACTTGGTTTTAGTATGAGAGTACCTACACATATTAGAGTGTGCAATTGATGTACCAACTGCAGGAGTACACTCCACACACACAAATCCAGCTCCGTCTTCACCCTCGACTACAGGAGCTTCCAACACCATGTTACTAGCACAAACAACTCCTGAGTCTGCTGGTTGGACCCTCTGTCAGCTATCAAATATGAGGGATTCAGCTTCTCTCTCCTCTCATGGCAATGGTGCATGTAGCAGCAGCTTCTTCACTCCTGCATCCTCTGAGTCAAATGAGAACGATACCCTAGACCTTGCCAGCTAGGATCTATGGCAGCCTCCATGTTTGTGAGGTGAAGCTGACGTACTCTTCTCATGCCACTCTGGAGTTGGTGAGTCCCAGGCGTTAGACAACGCATGAGTGAGTTGTGCACATGGTACCTATGTTAGCTTCATCCTCCTTTCTTTGGCGACGCTTTAACATTTGCAGTCACTCTCAGGAGTGACCGTTGCTTGATTGCTCTTTCTAGGATTGGTTGAGCCAGGGGGGGATATACTGTTCCCTACAGGCGACAATTTTGTAGCCTCATGCATGCAGGGGGAGGGCAGGTATCTGTGCACAACGGTGTTTAGGTTTATGTTCCCATGATTCTCTCATTGAGGGGGAGTGTGTTTATCTTACCAGCTGGTACCTTATTAAAAGGTCTTGCAGCCCAAGGGGAGTGTTTATGTATGGGCTTTGAGTTGTCGAATTGTCATATTCTTGTGTAGCTATAACTTCCTAGTTTGTGCTGATTGCTCTCCAACGGCTACATTTATCATTTTTTGACACATATGGTGCATTTGAGCCATCTCTTTCACCCATGCATGTTTGATTGATTTTTCTTGATGGCCGAGATCCCGACACTTGGTGGTTTGTGCTAGTGCTCCGGGAGGCCCCATATGTATTTACCACGTATTGTCTCTGACAGGTTGTGCACTCTCTCTATGGTCAAGACTTGGGTACATTGTGGTTTGTACCGGTTGAACAGAAGACCCAGCATAGATTGATTGAGTCTTTGTTGACCTTTGTGTAGAAATGTATCTTTTGCATGTGGGTGAGACTCAGATTCCCAGTTACATATTCTAGCGTCTCTAGAGACTAAACTTGCCTAGCTTGGCTAGTCGGTGACGCTAGTGTGTCACCTTAGGATCTGGATGTGATTAAGATTTATTGGATATTTTCTTGACGGCCAAGACTTGGGCACACGTTTGACTGTTCGGGTGTCTCGGAAGATCTTCTGTATGTGGTTTCATCTTCTGTGACATGTGTGTTTCCCGTACATGGCTTTTGGTGCGATGTGGATGACGGGGCCTGGTGGACGAGCCATCAGTCCCCATTACATAAGCTCTCTGTAGGGCTCATTGTACTTCTTTCCTTGCTTACTAATATGTGCATTTCAGACTCAGCCAAATTTTGGCGTTGCCTTTCTCTCACTCACCACCAGAGCTCTTGTGCTGTCTAACATGGGCCTATATGTATCCGGTTCAAATTTAGCGCCTTTGGTGGTGGGAGCTACGTTAGAACACCGATCATTTGAACGCAAAGAATACCTTTTTTTTTTTTTATCTTGGCATGTAGGTTTCTTAGGGAGTTGTGAGAAGAAAGCGACAATGGGACGCCATGAATTGGGGCAAACTCACTCAGGTTGGACCACTACAAAAGAATAAAGGTGGTTGATTGAGGAGTGAGCAAATTGAAAAGTGCTAGTCGACCGGGCCAACCACAAGATATTCTCAACGTGGGGACTGGACGCCACCCAAGGATCCAACCCAAACCTGGAGCGAATGAGCTACCGGTTGTTTCTTACAAGCTGGTACAAACCGGACGTGTGGTCCCAAGGGATCAGCAACCTGGCTCACTAAGCTAAAATCATGCATATGAAAGAAACTCAAACCACATCGGCCACGAGCATATGTTCTGCATGAAAACCTATGGATGCGTGCCCCATGTTTGAATGCGGAAGTATGAAACATCACTGCAATCCAGCTATCTACAAATCTGATGTTAGGACTGTGGCCACCATTTGACAGCTTGATGGTGCAGCCACCACCATGTGCTCCATGATGTGTCACAGTGTTGCACCCTAAAGCTTCAACCCAGGTCAATTACCTGCAGTGATGGTGTATGTTAGTAGAGTCAAGAGGTCACTTGCGTGTGTTCCACCCATAACCAAAACTCCCCCATGACCCACAGACGACCAGTCCACACACACATAAGTACAGGGACAAGTCACGAAACGACGCGACTCATGAGACTCACGTCAATCAGGGGCATCATGCGAGCATAGAAGACCAAACGCATGCACAGTCGCTTTGAAAATACCACTGCTAAGAGCTTTGGTGAGGAAGTCAGCACGCTGCATACGAGTGCCGACCTAGATCACCTAAACTTCTCCAACAGCAATGCGCTTGCATAAAAAATGATGCTCAATGTTGATGTGCTTGGTACAGGAATGATAAATGCCATCGTGCTTGGCAATTGCCTTTGTACTTTGTTTGTTGTGATGTAGGGTGATGCAGCGGATGGGAACACACAATTGTTGCAGTGAGTGAGGTAGCCGAACACTTTCACACGTACCTGGACCAAGTGCCACGTACACTACCTCGCGAGAATTCAGGGAAACACATCCCTTTTCCCACTCTTCCAAGAGATGACAATCCCACCAACGAGAAAGATATAACTGGTGCGGCTGCGAGCATCAGTGTTGTGTGTCTAATTGCTGTGTGTGTATCCATCAATGACCACGGAGGGTTGAGCACTATAGCACAACCCCACACATGCAGTGGACAGTACGTAACGGAAAACACGCAGTACCGCCTCAAGGTGTTCCGGGCAAGGTTGTTGGAAGAACTAGGCCAAGAAGTTGATCGAGAGGCCACGTCTACCCGGGTCATGGCTGCAAGGTACATGAGAGAGCCAACCACACTGATGTAGTCAGTGACATCAACAGTCTCCCCTAGTTTTCTAGCATCGAGGGAATTTTGCAGGTGCTGTCATGTTGGAGTCATCAGTGTGGACGTAGTGGGAGTTTCAGCCTATAGGGAGGCAAACCGCTCTCCTATTGTGTGGATGTATGCAGTCTGGTGAACGTGCAAGGTGCGTTGCTGGTGATCACGCTCAAGTTCCATGACAAGGAATACTCGTGCCGGACCCAGATCCTTCATCTTGTATGTGGACTGTAGCATGATTTTCACGAACTACATAACCAAGGGACTGGGGGAGGAAATGAGTAGATCATCGATGTCAAAAAGAGTGGCTACAAATGGCTCTGAAGGGGCCTTCAAGAAGAGTGCAAGATCCATAGTGTTGCGTCCGTAACTACCTCTCTCAAGAGTGGAGGAGATCTCCATGTTCCAACAACGCTACGATTGCTTGAGCCCATGCAGGGCCTTGCACAGTTGCCAGACGTTGTTGGTACCATCGTTGAATCCCGATGGCTGGACCATGTAGATCTCCTCATTAAGTCGCTCATGCAGGAAGGCATTGTTGACGTCCATCTATTTGAGTTCCTAGTCGTACTGGGCGACAAGGGTCAGAAGTTCTCGGTCAGTGGTCTACCGCGCAACCGGGGCAAAGGTCTCAGCAAAGTTAATCCTAGGAATCTGAGAGAACCCTTTGGCCATGAGGCGAGCCTTGCTCCGGTTAAGTTTTCCATAAGGCTTCCATTTTCACTGTAGGACATAGCAAGCAGAGACTGCCTTGCGGCCTACAAGGAGGTCCACAAGCTTAAAGACACCATTCTCCATAAGGACATTTAGTTCACGTGCATGGCCTTTTCCTAGAGGTCAGCATCAGCTGCCTCACACGCTTACCGAGTAGAGGTAGGCTCAGGAGGGAGGGTAGAAAGGCCCGAGGCTGTAAAGCATGCGGTGACATAACCAGAATCAGAGGACTCAAGGGCGCTATGAAACTCATGAGCCACAAGGGCGTAGCCCACTGCTGAGTTAGGGTGAACAACAGTGACAGCAAGGCCAAATGCATCAAGACCAGTTTGTTGGACAGAGAGTCTTGCACTGGAGGATGACGGGCTGGAGTGCGTGACCCGCTGAGAGGGCTTGGAGGCCTTTGAGGGGCCAAATGTATTTGTGCTGAGGGAAATGACAGAGGGTCCAGCAGTGGAGGATGATGCACTAAAGCGTGAGTGCCGCAAAGAGGGCTGAGAGGCCTCGGAGGAGGAGTGTTGGGGAAGAGCACAAAGTCTCCCTCCATGTGTGTAGGGCTCATGACCAAGAGAAGGGACCTGATGTGATGAGTCAGAGGTGTCAGCCACAAAAGGCTTCTATAGCATAGGCTCTGGGGATCAGTTGGGAACGGAGTGCACAAGGGACTGTGTGTGGGCACCAGAGGGTGTCAACTTTGAGGGCACAAAGGATGCAAAGATAGGTGAGGACTCTGAGGAGGAAATGGTGGATGAGTTTGATAGAGAGGATAGGGATTCACTGCCTGTGGGAGGAACATACACTGACGGAACAGCAAGAGGAGCAATGCCAACAGAGGAAGAAAGTGATTACCCGAGACCGTAGGCTGGGACAGACACTCCCTCCCCAAGTTGATGGAACGAGGAGAGGGAGGAGGGTGGTGGAACACTGGATTAGTCACAAGAGAAGACATCCTCGAAGAAGAGGGCATCTCGGCACTCAATGACACAAGACCGGTCAGCGTCGGAGAAACGCCAAGGCTTTGACATGGCCACGACACCGAGTAAGGTGCAGGATCGGGTGCAGGGGCCAGATGTTTTTGTCCCGAAAGTCCTCATGCAGCCAGACGGCAACGAGACAACCCCAGAAGCAGGAAAGACGCATGTCAACGTGACGACTACACCACTGTTCAAAAGGGGTGACGTGGTGAGGGATAGGACCTTGCGGAACACGGTTCATGCCAGACTGGCACGAGATAATATGTCAACACCAAAATGTAAGGTTGTGTTCGAGAAGTGGCGAAATACAGATTGGAGGTTGCACACTCCTGGCGCGAGAGCCTCTTGAGACATAATGCTACCCCCTCTTTTTGAGCAAAGAGACCAGGATAACATTGAACATTGTTTTGCTTCGGCACGTCATTGGAAAAACACGTAGAATAAATTTCTTTCTATTTTTTTAACGCATGACATTATCGAACAATGACGTGAGGTGACATCACAAACCGTCACTTCCTTTTAGTGTTTTGAGGAAAATATTTTTTCTGCAAAGTTAACTAATTTATAATAATGACGTATCCAAAGCTCTAGAAATTTGACTTTATGCCACATACTTTGTTCACTATGTCAAATGCATTGATTTTGTGTATGTAATGTCGAGGGCGATGGATATGTCGTACTTGTAAACTAAGTGATTGGATATGGCATGGTCGGTATTCAATAAGCGAATATCTCAGGCTTATGTTTACCGGCTAAACTCCCGATCGCCCCCAGTTTCAGCCGACCATGTCTGAGACGTCCCCATTTGAGAAGAATGGTTACGTCGACCCATTCAAAAAAGTTCTGTCGAGGTTACCCCCATTCTTTGAATTATTTTTCCAACTCGCCCCCATTCTGGGAAAAATGGCTACGTCGCCCCTATTATTTCAACGAAATCTCAAGGCTTTGGGTTAACGGATGACGACGTCAGCGGAGGCCTGAGAGGGCGTCATCCTTCGTACGTGCAGCATCACCGAACAAACAAGGCGGTCCCTCTTCTAGTCCTTGCATGTCATCGTCCCCCCCGACCCCCCCAGCCCACCCTCCAACACGCCCCGTTGCCTCAACACAACCAAACCCCGCAAAAACGTGGACAACACAAGACCGCTACGAGAAGAAAGTGTCAAAAAGTCCCTTCCTTCCTACATATGACTAGAATAGCATTCACATAGAAGTCAGTGCTACACTGGCTAAATCAATACATATACACACATATAAACAAATACATATAGACTTGCATATACATAACATCTGGTGTACATCCAAGTTTCAATACGCATACGGATAAACACGTAACTTACGTATACATGTACATAAACATATAAGTATGCATATGCATATGCATAAACATGTGCATATACATAAAGATATAGATATACATATACATATAGATATACAGATACATATACATATACATACACATATACATACACATAATCATATACATATGAATATACATATACATATACATATACATATACATATACATATACATATACATATACATATACATATACATATACATATACATATACATATACATATGCATATGCATATGCATATGCATATGCATATAAA
>SZWC01015370.1:32256-62592 GCA_023375785.1 Penium margaritaceum | reverse complement strand
TCTCTCTCTCTCTCTCTATCTCTCTCTCTCTCTCTCTCTCTCTCTCTCTCTCTCTCTCTCTCTCTCTCTCTCTCTCTCTCTCTCTCTCTCTCTCTCTCTCTCTCTCTCTCTCTCTCTCTCTCTCTTTCTCTCTCTCTTCACTCATCTTTCTCTCTTATCATTTCTCCCTTAAGTCGTGGCCTCCTCCCTCTCTCTTACCCTAGCTCGTATCCCCTCCCCTTTTCTCTCTCCCTTACTCACGTCCACTCTCCCTCTTCCTTGATCCCATCTTCCCACATTCCCCTCTTCCTCAATTCAATCCCCTTTTCATTCCAATCCCCTTCTCCTCTCCCCCTTGTTTCTATCCCTCACATCCTTCCTGAACCATGATCTCCACCTCCGTCTCCCGATGGATCTTGTCCCCTCCTCTCTTTCCCTTTTCCCTTTTCCTTCTCCTACGCTCCACATCACATCACAATCATCATACTCACCACGCTCTCAGCCACCATTGTCTCTCGCCATCACCCTCCGCTATTAGCCCCCAACTCTCGTTATCATCATCATTCTCCTTGTCATAGACTTTTTCATTTGAATCGTCATCATCATCCTTATCAATGTTATCACCATTGTTGTTGTTACCGTCCATAGAAACTGTTTTCCCTTGGTGAATGCTCTCAGTATTTTTATGCCGGTCTTTATTGTCAAAGCGTTAGAAAGTCCTGTTGCAAGGAGGCACGTAACTAAGAGTGTACCAACTAGGACCAACCCTTCCCTCATCTCCCTCTCTCAATCTCTAAACATAACTCTATATATATCTCTCTCTCCCTCTCTCTCTTTTTATCTCTCTCTCTCTTTCATTTTCTCAATGCTTCTGTATCTTGGCTCCAACTCCTCCTTTATTACCTCCTTCTTAAACTCTTTCTTTTGTTTTCCCTCCTTGCCCATTTCCCACAATGATTTCCCCATACCTCTAAAGCGCCTCTTCCTCCCTCTCTCCCCTCACTCTATCCCTTCATCTCTCTTTCTTTCCCTCTCCTTATCCTTACCTCCACTCTTATTTCCCTCTTGTTTCCCATGGCCTCCTAACTTCCTTCTCATCTTTCCTTCCTCTTATCATTGTAAATTCCTACTATCTCTATGCATAACAATTCCCATTATCTTGTAGCTCTCTCTTTTTCTCCTTCCCTAACCACCACAATACTCCCTGACCTGGTCTTCATTTTGCAGATTTCTTTTTCCTTGTCCTCGCGACCTGCTTTTATCTACTTCTTCTTGCGCTCATGCCTTCTCCTCCAAATATGCTTTATGCATCACCATGTCTTCCATGCCTATTTGTTGTTTTGCATGTATCAAGTGATTTTTTCAGTGTTATGTCCTCTACACCTCATGTTGCCCTATGCCTTTTCCATGCCCTTCCTGTAAACATTTATGTTCCCACATAATCATCCCCTCCCTACCAACCCCTCCATACTCCTCGCTCTCCATCTCATAATCCTCTACTAAAATCACCTTTCCTCTTACCCTTCCCTCATCTCTCCTTGTAACCTCTTCTCCTATCTCTATCCTCCGCCTCCCCAACTCTTCTCCATGCTCTCCCTCACCTCCTTCCTCCCCTGTATTCTTTACCACTCCCTTGTCATCCCCCTCGGATAACACCAATTTCACCTCCACTCTTCGACCTTCCCATAATCGAGCCAATCTTTGCCTTGTATTGCCACTTGACACCCCACCTTCCTCTTCTCTATTCTCACCTAAATCATCTCTAAGACTTTCATAACTCCCATCCTCTCCATCCTATTATCCCCATCCCTTTTCCCCTCTATCCTCCTCTTCCTTCATAGTGTCTTTGTACACCCAAAACAAAAAACAAAGCAACTCCTTCATCATCCTACCCTTTTGCTTTCCCCGCCCACCATTCCATTGTCTTCCCCTCATGTAGCCAAACTTCACCCTTTGTCTTCTCCAAACTCCTCCATTCCTCCACATGTCCTTTATCATCTTAATCATCTACAAAATCTCTCATCTATTATCATCCTAGAATCCTTACTACATAGAGCCACAAAGAGTCTTGCATCAGCACTCTTTCCATTGATTAATTCCAAAGAGATTATTGACAAAACTTCCACAATAGTTATAACTTCTACTGAATTCCTTATCCCATGACGTCTTTTCATCATAGCTCCATGTCACTTCACCCTCCTCATTGTCTAATGAAAACGTTTTTTCTTGTTTCTGTTAATGAATCTCCTTGAAAGGTACTTTCATTTTTCTTTGTAACATGTCTATCGTGCTCTTCAAGGCAAGATGCACTTTTGTGTGGGACCTATGTTTCCTTTCCTTACATTCATGTTGGCCTTACATCCAGCACTTGCTAGGGGCCACAATATGAACAAATCTACATCGGCTTCTAGAAAATTTCTTTCATTTCTTTTTCTGTTCAAACAAAGCATAGCATTGTCTAATGTATAAGAGTGTGTGTGTGGCATCGTGCAACTGTTGTTCTATAAGACATGGTAATCTTTGTACCAAGGAAAAAATCAAAACATTTCAAGTTGCCATTTTGGCATTCTACAAAAATTATGCCCAACCACCACAGATCTTGAGATGTGATAATGTGTGTAAAACACCTAAACATATTGTCAACATCTTTCTAGGGAAAAGGCTAAAACAAATCCCACTGTTCCCTAATAATGGAAGGAAAAATTTGCATTATAGATTTTCTCTTGTACATGACCACAAGAGATTCTGACAATTTGATTTGCAAATAGATACCACAAAGTGTTTTCAAAATGCATCACTCTATGTATGTACACATTTTTTTACTTGGCTACCTACTTTAAGTTTTTTTGATAGTTCATGTTACGTTTTCAACATTGCTGAAAACCTTTAATTACACCTTATTCTGCTAACTCATGGTACAAAAGTGTTCCTTACCAAATAGCTGCTTTGTAACACATAGCACTCATGATGATGAATCAGAATGTTATGTGGTTGTAATGATTTGTTTTGTCGACACTAAAGAATCCCATCCCTCCATTGTTTTTGTCAAAATGCATAACAAAAGTGTATTTGGTTATTCATCTTGAGACCGGAGGAAATTTTTTACACATGTATCAATGCACTTATGTAAATAGTGATATTTGTTAATCATACACTACTCGATGCATGAACCCAAGAGTGGTAAATCCATGCGTGATTCTTTTCTTTATGTACCAACTAAACATCCCATTACAATCTCTAAATACATTTAGGGGGTTTGGGGAGGGGAGCAAGCAAGAGTTCGATGTCTCCCCTTCCATAGTGTAAACTATATTGAGGGGTGTATTGGAAAGTTTCTTGAGTTATAAATGCTTCTATGCATGTTTTTGTTATGCAAAGTAATGTATGTAGCATACACAAGTGTTCACTTTTCTTTTTATACCAGATTCAAATCACTATAAAAAATTCCAATTTACTGAGGGGGTTGCGTGGCAGAGGAGGGATGCTTGACCCCCCCTTCCCAACTTCCAAAAGCTTGGTGGACATGAGGCGTATATTGGAGAGCATACATGGGGGGGTCGATTTTTTCATGCACTTATGTGTTTTGCAAAGAAAGGTATGGAAGTTAAACAAGGGTTTATTGATTTTTGTTACCAGATACACATCCTAGTTCTCCCTTAATTCACATGGGGAATTTTGGGGGAGGGAAGGGGGTGGCTTGATGTCCCTACCTACTGCCCCAAATTCAAGAGTGTACTAGGATTCTGAATTAGAGATTGTATTTGGGGTTAGTATTTTTGTGCAGTTGTGTGGTCTCTGGACATGGTTTGAAAAGACAATAATATTCTTTCTCTCCTTCTACAAGCTACACATCTTAAAACTCTCCCCAAATACACAAAAGGGGTTCGGAAGGGGAGTTTGGCTCAACGTCTGTCCCCCTCTTGCCAAGATCATGAGTGTCTTGGATTGGTGTGTTTAAGAGTTTATAGAGGGTTTTATATCTTCATACTGTTTTTTCATCTATGCAGATCAATGTAAGAAAGTACATATGTTTTTTGTTTCTTTGTGTTGTAAACACATATCCAAATACACTCCCTAAATACATACGGGTGGGTTGTGGAACGAAGGAAGAGGCTCAACGTCCCCTATCCACCTCCCAAATTTGCAATTGCATTAGAAAGGTGTATAAAAGAGTGAATTTGGGGGTTTGTATTTCATGCACTTGTGTACTTTACAAGAGAATATACATTATTCAGTTTTCTTCTGTGTGAATGCTTCATATCTTGAGTTACTCGCCTTATGCATTAAAGGGGGTTTTCAAGGGCTTGACTTCCACCCCCCTTAACCCAAAGTTGAGAGTGTATTAGGAGATTTCATAGGAGTGTGTTTTATGAGGTTGGCTTTTTCATGCACTTTTGTACTCAATTGAGATAGAATTTGAAAAATGCACATGTGTTTGTTTCTTCATGTATTAGTCACAAATCCCAATGTACTCCCCGACACACTTGGGGAGCTTGGGAGGGTGAGGGGCTTGACGTCTGCCCCTTCCCTCTCCACAGTTGCGGGTGTATTTAGAGGGGGTGTGTTGAATATTGTATTGGGGGTTCGCTATTCTAATGCATTTGTGTCTTTTGTAGAGGTAAATCATGGAAAATACACAAGTGTTCTTTTGATTTGTGTACTAGATACGCACCCCAAATAGAATGGTGGGGTTTTGGATGGGCTCGGCATCCCCCCCCCCCCCCCACAGCTCTCCTCCAAATTTTAGAGTGAATTGGGATAGGGCATTGGAAAGTGTATTTTGGGAGTTGGCATCTTCATGACATTCTATATTCAACTGATATGGAGTATGGAAAATACATGAATACGTTTTTCTTAACGCACCAGGTACACATCCCTAAACACTCCCTACTACACTTTAAGGGTTTGAAGGAGGAGGAGCTTGATTCACGTGAAGTGACGAGTGTACTGGGGAGTGGTGTATTCGAGAGTGTAGTGGGAGGTTGGTTCTTCAATGCACTTGTGAATCCCTTAGAGATAAAACATGGAGAATACGCAAGATTTCTTATGCTTTTTGTAGTTGCTACACACTTTGATACACTAAGGGGATTTGGGAGGGGGGGGGCTCAACGTCTTGACTCAATAAATGAGGTACGTCCATCAATGACTTTCTCTAAGAAAAGTGTTCAATGCACATGCCTACGAAAGAAGACAAACAATACTGTACGTAAATCTACCCAAACATACATCATAGGACATTAATAGGTAATTAGAAAGAAAAATCATGAATTATGAGGTCCTTCATTCATTCATCAAGAAAATTCATATCAAATCATTTGTAGATGATTAGAAACATTCAAAAACGTTTTTCATTAATGGAGTAATGTTTTGAGTAGTGTATTTACCATTTTTTGTTTGGAAAAGCAAAGATGTTATATGTGTTCAATACATACCAATGGTACTCTAATTGCATGATTAACCATACCTCTTTTTTTGACTGGTTTTTCTTACAATGTCATGAAATGAAGAGACCCAATTATGTTTGGTAGCCAGAGTGCATCCTTTATTTGTCCTCTTGCGTATGCTCTTATGTTAAACATGACAATGATTCTTAGGTAGCCGAGGTTGGTTACAAGTACAAAGCGGGTCAAGCATCACATTATGCAAGATGAATACTTCCCAATGGCTCCCTATTCCATTGACCAATAGGTGCACGGAGAAATCACCCATATGATAGGTGGATGAGGTGATAACAGTGCCCGGTTGACTTAGCCCCACTGGCAACTCTCTCGTTCTTTGTATGTGGACCTTTTCAGCTTCACTTCTTGATCTCTTTCTTCTTGTTCTATTACTGGACCTTTGTTCACTATTCCCTAAGTCCTAGTCCTACTCTTCAACACATCACATGTTGAACCCTACATACATATGATTATCAATAACGTGATAAGAACGTTCATTGTGCATAACAAATAGATTTACTTCCAATGATAGAAACAATGTTGCAACGTTTTTCTCATTGCTTTTTGCTTTGAATGAAATTCAATGTTTGTACCTTGTTTAAAGATGCATTGTATTTATACAATTCAACTGATTCTTGTTAGGAACCGTGATTGTAGAATAACCTTAAACAATTCTTTTCCATTTGGATTTTTAACACCAGAAACATTCATGACATTCCATACATTGTCGCCAATGTAGCATTCATTCAAATTCCTTTTTCTTTGGGATGTAATTTTATTTTTGTTTTCATTGAAATGGATTTTTGATAGAATTTTTCACGCTTTTTCAAATTCATTACTCTCTCATGATAAGTCCATCTTTTCATGTTTTACTAAGATCTCTTGTTTTATGAGATATGTTTTGGATGTAGGAATGTTTCTTGGAAATAATCACTTTTGGCTTAAATTTAGTGTACATCATAATGAGGGGGAAAATCCTGAATAAGAAAGCTTAAACTTTACCGTAACAAATAAGGGGATGTTTTCATTTTTGTATGCATAAGAGTGTAAGGGTATAGGTTTCATTTATAGTTTCTCTTTCAAATGAATGAATCATGGGTTGAGATGAAAATTTTCCTCACGTAGTCATGTTACACGAAGGGTTTTGAGGAAAAAATATCATTCAATGTCTTTTTAATTCATCATTATAACATTTACATCTTTAGTTCTACGTGTTATGTATTGTTTTACTTCCCAAACATTTGCAAAGATCTTTTTGTGATCATTGGAATATCTTTTATTGAATAACATTGGATCAATGTTTTTTCAGTTTTTTGTTTGATTCGTCTAGATTTTGAAATCACTTTTTGAACTAAAATTGGTACTGCATTCATTTGCCTTGAGGAAACGAAATGGGTTTGGGAAGACCGGGTAGGGAAGTAATGAAGTGATTTTGGGGACGTACTTTTAAGTTCTGTCCTATGAACTGTAGGAACTGCTTTTTTTAAAACTTTTTCACCGTTGGCTTAGAGACTCCCGTGAAAGAGTTTCAAGCGGTCGTCTGCCCAAGTTTAACTCTCTCCTTGAGCTGTGAACTGTTCGTAGGCGTATATGTAATAAGGTATGAACGCCAACATGCGAGATAGCTTATCGAACTCGAGTCGGAAATAATGAAAATGATGTTGATGGCATGGACTGCCTCCACCATTCACCCCCCAGATTTGTTCCTCGAAGGCACGAACCCGACCACTCGGTTCCGCATCTCTTCGCTTGGATCTCAATTAGAACCATTTCCGTGTTAGGCTACACAAACGGCGACGGTGGACCAGACTTGTCCGCGGCGATGGCTTGAACAGTCGCCACGACAACCGGCGACAGTGAGGGCTGGCAGGGATGGAGAGCGATTGTTCCGAGAAACAATGTTCAAATGTGTGGCGGCCAAAGACGATCCTCCATTCAGTTCACCTGCTCATGATATCGAAACAGGTGTTCGACATGACGCGAGGGCCTCACTCTGGAGGCCGTCACAACAAGGACAATTTTGGTATAATGCAACGTTTTTGAAATCCCTTACAAGTACGGCCATGTTTTCAACTTGATGTTATATACAGCCTACTTTCTTCCTCCTCAACATTGCTAGCCTAATCTTCTAAGGGTTATGCAGAGAGAAACGTAGGTGGTTCATAGGGATAAGTTGCGAGACAAAAGATGAGTCACGTATTTGGGAATACTTGATGCTTTACATGAAGCACTAAGTGAACCTCGATGACAAGTGTTGAGTGAGTCTAACACACATAAACAATTCCGAGAATGAGAATGAGGCATTGTTTTGGGTCCTCAGCACTCAAGCCTAATGACGCGTGTGAGGTTGCACCATGATTGGCTACTTCAAGATGCTACGTATAGAAGTCAAGGGGCTTCTAGAATGTTACGTTGAACAGAATGTAGGTGGTCCAAGGGGATGAGGAGCTGGACAAAAGACAATTTGGGTGTTTGGGACAAATGGATAATTTTTATTAACGAGTAAGTCCAATTAGATGACAAGTTTCGAGAAAGGTGAGCGCATGTATAGAATGACGAGAATGGGAATGAGGCATATGATGGGTCTCCGGTGCTCGAGCCGAGCAACGAGTGTAAAGTCGTGCTGTGAGTGGCTGCTTCGAGAAGCTCCGCCAAGAAGCTCGGGTGCTTTGACAATATTGAGGAAATTCTATGGTAAAAGTCTACAGCCGCCAAGAACTCAACCGAACAATAACAAAACCACGATACTTCAATCGATCATTCAAAGGGGTGGTTCAAACTGCAACGAAACACCGAAGGTCGGGGAAATTGGCCAAAATGCCCTTTACCAGATGGCGTTAAATTCTTGAACTTGCTTTGCGGTGGGCCATGAATGGAAGGACAGAAATGCCTACTTGCCAGATTTAGGGACTCGTGTACATTTTAGACATAACACTATTGGTTTTCGCACATCTCTCATTGTGCTCTGTTGTGTCCTCCCGGCTTGTGCACATCAACGTGCATATGACTGACGACGATACGCGACTCTGCTGGAGTGTCGTACGGTGGAATCAACGCAGGCAGAGGTCCGCGTGAAGCTTGTTAGAGCCTCTTCCCTCAGATGCATGACGTGCTCAACTCCATCGGCAGGCCTCCAGTGCAATCACCCTACTGGTGGTCACTACCACGATTAGATGTTCTCTGCTCGCGTCTTACGCCAAATCTGTTTACACGGTTGCAATTGCAACGTCATGTTCTGGGGTCCGAGTTTCCCGTTGTTCAAGCATTGTTGTAACCGGAGACTAGCCTAGACGCTGCTTTGGCTTAGGTAACCATATCTCCATGGTGTTGTTTTTCTAGGAGATTCTGGCCGCTTAACTGCATTCGCAGCGTGGGTATTTTGGTATGGTCTGGGTTTCAAGAAAAACGGACGACGCCCGTGTTTCAGGCTGTCGGCTATCTAGGAGGGCTCACCGAGAAAACCCCGCGTGCCTGATAACATGTCATTTTTCTCATTGGCTGGTAAGCTGAGTAACAAGCTCTACAGAGCTAAGGGATAGCTAGTTCTTAGAGGGGTCTCCCGTTCTTCATTCTCAATTACCAATTAGTTCTTTCCACCTTTGTAAGTGTTTCTGGTGATAACTCCTCAGCGAGCAGTTCTCTCTTTCTCACAGACTCAGAGCGACAAAAGGGGGCAACCGTGCAAAGCAACGAGCGTGGGGCCATGCCTACTCTAGCGACGCTGCAACCTCAACAAGTCGCACTAGTCTAGGATTTCCAGCTTGGTATCAAAGCCCGAGTGCAGCATAAGTAGTAGAGCTGAGGATCAGCGAGGCGTACAGGTCCGAATCAACGTGGTAGGATTGAGAAACACGTTTTTGCAGGGGAAACTATGCTAGATTTTTCCTCGCACAGTTAGCCCCGCCCGGTGGCATCCTCAAAACTCTTCCGAGGCGGGGGAAAACTTATTCATTCTTTTGGCAGTACTTACCCTGTGACGGTAGAAGCGTTGGCGGACAGGCAACGTCGTAGGCAATGTCATGACTACAATGACATACGCGACGACGGCGCCACAGACAAGGGAAGTGTCTCGTCTATCTCTTTTTTCCCTTTGTAGCGGTAGCAGCGTAGCCGCAGCAGCAGGAGAAACAGATCTACGCTACAAATCTGCACTGCTGATATACGGCCATAGGAGCAGCAGGAACAGCTACGTAGAAGCAGCCATAACAACAACCACTTATGAGCAGTTGCAACTGCGCAGCACCGTTGCGACAGTCGTAGGAAAAGGTGTAACAATAACCACGACAGTGGACGCAGTCGCGTAAAAGCAATAGTCGCGTAGCTGACCACCAAGAGTAGCTGCGCCAGCAGCCATGGCTGCACAGCTCTGCCGCTACGCAGCCACGCAGCCGCAACAGCAGCAACAGCCGCGCATCCGTGAAGTAAGAGCAATCGCGCAAGCAACCATGGTTGCACAGCTTTGCAACCGCATAGCAGTAGCAGTAGTAGCAGTTGCGGCTGTGCCGTTGTGGAGGTACACCACTGCAGCAGCATCGTAGCCACAATTGCACAATAGTTGTAGTTGTAGCAGCCACATCAGCAACAGTCACTGTAACGCAATGTTAATGCAATAGTAGCAACTATCATGCAGCTGCAACACCAGCAATAGTAGTAGCAGCGGCACCGTAGCAACGACAGCAGCGGCAGCAATGAAGCAAAAGTAAGAGCAAGAGTGACTGTAGTAGAGATTGAAACAACAACGTAGAAACCATTGCTGGTGTCAATCATCTTTAGCTGACCTCACTTATGACATCATTGATGATGCCACTTTTGACGTAAAGAACCCATGAATGAAGAACACAACAAAGGGAGCATACATTAGGCTCACCATGGCAGAAAGTCCCAGAAAGACGGACCCTCCTTTGCTATAGGACCCCTTAGTCCACCTTTTCTCCAACAGCTATAGTAGTAGCTGAAACTACAACAGCAGCATCAGCTGCTGTAGTAGCACCCGTTGTAGCAACTACATTAGCAGTAGCTACAGCAACAGCAGTAGTCACTACATTTGTAATAGTTGTACTAGCAGTCATAGTAGCAATAGCAGCAGTAGTAGTAGTAGATACAGCAACAACAGCAGCCGCCGCAATAACAACAATAGCAACACCATTCGCCATTATGGCAGCTCCTTCATGAGCCACAACCACAGCAGTAGCAATAGCAAGATCAGTATTAACAAGAGTTGCCCACGAGCATCATCGTCTGTAGCAGCAGCATACTCCCATACCTGCCGGCCGCCATTCGAGAGCAGCTTGCCACGCAAACACAAATGCTGCAGCCGCCAAAACTGTAGAGCCATGGGGACGCTCTACCTCCCTTCCACCCTCCCAGCCACGCCAGTCCTGCTAACTTTGATGCCACACGATACGTGGCGCAACAACAGACCCAGCGCCAGTAGCAGACTAAAGCGCCAGTCCTTAGCCCCACTTTGGATGCTGGCCGCAAGCCCAAGGACTTTCAGTCCCCGCCGCAACCGCTCCAGGCGAGCGAATACTTCCAGAGCTGGGAGCTCAACTTCCAGATCTGGGTTCAAGCCAAGGTCCTTTAGCCATACTACATCCTCTCGTACAAGCTGGACCATACCAACCTAGTGTAAGACGCCTGTCGCGCTGTCTGCGCTCTCATTTCGGTCGTCCCTCCATCAGCGCGCCTCGCACTCAAAGCCTTCCTCGGCAACTTTACCACCGGGATAGCTCCGGACCACGCAACCACATGGCACATCTTGATGCGGCCCCATCGCCTCTCTGGTGAGGATAAAACCAGCCGTCTGCTCGGATATTTAAACTCCCTCCACATGGGGGTGACGGAGTCAATCACCGCCGACTGGCAACGGGTGGAGGACATCCTGAGATGCCTCGGCGACGCTGCTCCACCCCCTTTGGCGGCGCTTCTCACCATCAAGGGTGGTGCCACCGACCTGTTTGCCGACGTCTTTGTCCACTACAGTGAGGAAGTTCACGCTACGATGGCAGCCCAAAGTACCCTCATGCCCTGGGCTTACGAGCTCTTCCTCAAAACTGAAGAGGCTCTCCTATAGTTACACGTCAAGCAATCCGAGACCGTCGCCTTCCCTGCCATTGCCTCCATGGTCATCGCCGCTCCTAGAGCAGCTGCCTCCACCGACTCCTCCTCCTCCTCCGGGGAGAAGAAGTGAAGCGGCTAGAAGAGCAAGGGCCTACAGCAGCAGCGGAACAGTGCCAGTGGGAGTGACTCGGTCTAACACAACTGCGGCCAGCGACGACACGGGTGGTAAACATGCCCGCTTCCGACGAATGAGGCGCCCATCATTGCCACCATGCATCGCCAGCGTGAGAGTCGTCTTGCCTTCGCCATCGTAGTTGTCGTCGTGTGTGTTATAGCCACCCCACGTGGCAGCTCTACCACTACAAAGCTCGCACCAGCCTTACCGTCACTAGCCCTGCCACAGCACCATCAACACCCGTTGGCGTCCCTCCCTCCGACATTGGCCCATGTCTCTTCCTTCTTGGGCTGAGGCACTGTCACGCCCCTGTCGGTCTACTCCCTTAGACCCTCCTCCCATGAGCGAGTGGAGGGTCTGAGGGAGCGGACCCTCCACCCGCAGTTCATCGTGCTCTAGCTTGGACTACCTTGCCCTCCCCTTCAGGGAAGTGCGAGTTGCGTCACCGAGTGCTCCCCTGCACTACTCTACATGACGAAGATTGAGTTGCGGACATGTCTTTTATTGTCGTCTGTCCCGTCATCTCACGCACCCCTGCCTCCTACTCCTCTTTGTGACAATGTTGCATGGCTAGATGACTAGCAATCTCGGTTCGTGCCCTCTTCCATCGCGTCCGCGTCACTCACTTACTGTCGTATGTCGGTTAGCGACCTGGCGACGCCAGTCTAAGATCCGGCCGAGACCTGGATCATCAACTTTGGAGCAGCGTATCACATGACAACCTTCAGTGTCCTTGGTCTTCAGTGTCCTTGGTCTCGTTGCTAGATTCTCAGGTTTTTGGATGGGTTTTGGCCAAGTGTTAACTGTCTGTAGCATCAACGTTGTTCGCTTTTTTGGTCCCGCTGGGGACGTCTTCGTGACCGATGTCCTCTTTGTCCCTAGTCTTGAGCTCAACCTCTTGTCTGTCACTGCCCTTGACTGTATGAGCATGGACATCTTACACTCGTGTGGTATTGCCATTATGTTGTTATGTCCGTTTGGTCGTGTCGTCCTGCACGCCACCGCTCGTGGTAACCTGTGGCACGTCTCTCGTTTGTCCTCCCCGCCAATCGACACCGGCCATGTGTCTATAACCAACGCCCTCATTCCGAAGCACCCCCATCTTCTCCACCGCCGCCTCTACCACGTTCACTCGGTCGCCATCATTAGCATGCTCCACACCCAGTCAGCCACAGGCCTTGACCATACCACCTTTCCCATGCCATGTCAAACTGAGTGCATCGACTACGTACAAGGGACGATGCACCACTCAACTTACCCTCTGTTCGCTTCCCATGCGTACACCCCTCTCGACCTAGTCCACTCCGATGTCATGGGCCCTCTTTCCACGGAGTCCGTCGGGGAGCCATACGCTATGTCCTGACCCTCACCAACGACTACTCTCGCTGTCACTGGGTCTTTTGCCTTTGGCAGAAGAGCGATGTCACTCCCACCATTTGCGACTAGCTCGTCGGTGAGGAACGCGAGTGTGGTCACCCCTTGCACCGCTTTCTCTCTGATATTAATGGTGAATTCATGGATGAGACCAGGACCTTTCTCGCCTCCCGCGGGATCCATCATGAGACATCGGCACCTTACACAACCACCCCGAACGGCATCTTCAAGCGATGGAATCGCACCATGGCTGACGCCGTGCACACCATGCATGTCGAATCCGGTCTCTGCGATGGTTTCTACTTCGAGGCCATGGCCTACATGTCGTGGGCCTGGAACCGGATTCCCCACGGACCCCTTCCCCACCATTCCACACTGTACCAACACTAGTGTGGCCAGCGAGCCGACCTTTGCTCGGCTCGCATCTGGGGTTGCGTGACCATCGTGTGGCTACCCATCACATGGCAAGGCTGCAAGCTTATCTCTTGCGGGTGTCCCTGTACCTTTCTTGGCTTCTTGTGTCAGTCAAAAGGCTGGCGCTTCTGGGATCCCTTTCGGCACTGCATTGTTGAGTCCCGGGATGCCCTCTTCTTTAAGGACCTGTTTCCTCGTGACCTTGTTCGCTTTGGCTCATCGATGCCCCTCCCTTTGTGTAGGGGAGTGGTGAGGCTATCCTCCATCCTGCCGTTTTCGAGCGACACATCACGTGCCCCTACCAGCCCCTCAGGGCTTGCTACCTTATCTATGTTTGCCAGCCCCTATGGGTTAGCTGCCCCATCTACATCCGCTGGTCCTTTCGGGCCAACCATCGCATCTGCATCCGCTGGTCCCTTAGGGCCAGCTGCCTCATCCATGTCTACTAGCCCCTCCCGGCTAGATGCTTCATTTGCATCCGCTGGTTCCTCAGGGCCAGCCACCCCGTCCGTGTCTGCTAGTCCCTCTAGGCTAGCTACCCCGTCTGCATCCGCTGGTACCTCTAGGCCAGCCACCCCGTCCATGTCTGCTAGCCCCTACGAGCCAGCTGCCTCGTCTGCATCCATTGGTCCCTCTAGGCCAGGCACCTCGTCTGGATCCGCTAGTCCCTCAGAGCCAACCGCCACGTTCGTGTCTGCTAGCTGCTCCCAGCCAGCCGCCCCGTCTGTATCTGGTGGCCCCTCAGGGTCAGCCACCCCGTCTGCGTCCGCAGCCGCCACGTCTAGGTTTGTTGGCCCCTCCACATCAGCTGATTCCTCCGAGGCGGGGCCGACTGCCTCGTCTGCGTTGGTCGGACCGTCTTTGGAGTCGTCGTTCCACGATGCACCCGAGACACCGATCGACTCACTCCCAGCCACTCCCTCTCTTCCACATACCGCCCGGCCACGCTTCACCCGTAGCCCAGACGGGAGCCTCCAACCCAGGCCATCAGTGAGTAAACAGGCCACTGTTTTGCGCTCTCTCGCGCCACGACCCTGTGCTGCCCCATGAGGCTCCTCGCCTCCCAGTAGAACGACTTCCACAGTCGTGAGTGGGGACCCAGGCACCAAGGCCCTTGGGTTGGCCACATTCGCTATACTTGTAAATCTCCACCAGGTATCCACACTAGGCTGTGCCATGCTCCATGTGGAGCACCGATACGTTGTCATGGCCACGCACACGCGCATACCACTTGGGGCTCAGGACGCGCATGCCTTCAGTGTCCACCCAACGGGTTCTTCGGTGCAAGTGGAAGCCCGACGGATCCCTGTACAAGTACAGGGCCCGTATATGGCCAAGGGGTTTTCACAGGTCCCAGGAGTCGACTACGACTAGATCTTTGCTCCGGTCAGCCAGTTCTCCACTAGCAAGGTGCTGTTCGGTGTGGTTGCCCAGCACGGGGGGGAGCTACATCAGAAGGAAGTGAGTAACGCCTTTCTCCATGGCTTACTTGAAGGCGAGGAACTCTACATGGTGCAGCCCCTAGGCTTCGACGACAATACTGGCAGGGTTTGGCGATTGCGGAAGGCCCTCTACGGCCTGATGCAGTCGCCTCGCCGCCGGAACCAGGAGATCAGTTGCACTCTTCTCAGTTGCGGCTTGCTTTGCAGCATTGTAGACCCTGCACTATTTGTTAGCCTAAGAGGCCAGCCCTTTGTCATTGTCCTAGTCTATGTTGATGACCTCCTCATTGGATTTCTAGATACAGCTACCATCTAGCACGTCAAGGACATGTTGCACGGCACCTACCACATGGACCGCGCCCCCCCCTCCCCCCCCCGAGTGTTCCTGGGTATGGAGTTGGAGTATGATCGCTCCTAGGGCATCCTGCACATCCACTAGGCCGCCTTCTTCCAGACCTTGTCCGCTCGTTTCATTGAGGTCTTGCCAATAATGAGGTACCCACCTTTTTTTGGCATACTTGGGGCCTCGTCAGAGTTTTGGGGGCACGCAGGCCTTTTTTCCGCATTTTTGGAAATCCAGGTCGCGGTCAAGCTCACCTCCACTTGACCGCCAATCCGAGGAGGAGGAGGAGCGAGCGTGCGAGCGAGCGCCAGCGTGAAGTTCACACAGCGCTAGGGGGCTGTTTTGTGCGAACCCCCACGCGGCGTTCAGAACACGCCATGCAGGGGTAGCTTCACCCTCTCGACGGGCAGCGTATCGCATACGCTACCCGCCGAGGGGTTTGTCTCGGAGGCGGGCTCTCGACAACCCGCGCGGTCAATTGCGGAAGGAGTTCCGGTGATAGCAACTGCGCGACGGCCGCACTACCACTGGTGGCGTATGCAACAGGACAACCGCACCCACCACCGAGAGGCATCAAGCCAACGCGGCGGCTCGCCAAGAGACAAGCCAGACTGTCGATGTGGACAATGGACGGCCGAGCATTCCTAGTACTAGGCATTAGGTGCAAGTAGAGCACCAGGTCCAGCACCAGGTCCAGCACCAGGTCCAGTAAAGCACTGGGATCAGGAGGAAGTAGCTTGCTACAGGAAGCTAGGAGAGTAGAGGCTAGGACTAGAGTATCCGGCCAGACAATATAAATACCTTGTACTATGTTCTTTGTGATTAACCTGTGTTTTCCAGCTCTGGTTTCCAGACTTCCCCAAGTTTATCTTTTCGCTGCGACCGTGCTCTCCACACACTAAAGCTTAACCTCCTAAGAGCAGACACTCTTACATCTGGTATCAGAGCCAGAGCCACGTGTTGGACGGAAGCGCTGCCAGAGCCTTACAATCTTCAAGGAGCAAATGCACGGACTGCGCCGGACAATGTCGAGGCTGATCGAGAGGGAGATTGTTGGACCAGACTTCGAAGCCAATGCAGGAGCCAACCTTTGGAAAGTTTTCTATATTTCCCGAGTATCCACACGGCCTACCGTGCTTGCGCGGGAGACGACGGGTGAGTCCTACACACTTCGAAGACGTCAGATCCTCATCCCAGACTACTGAATTGCTGCCGGATTTTTTTTTCGATTGCTGCCAAAATGCTACCATATTTCTTTAAAGGATCTCCAGTAGCTAAAATTCATCAAGAGCCGTGAAGCAGGCCCTGCAGCAGATCATAGAGCAGCTGGGAGCTCTCAAGCTAGAGAATGAGTGGTTCAATTGGCATATGGCTGACCTGCGAGACGGGACTGACGCTGGACAGGTTCGGGCGGCCCGGCCAAGGAGTCCGCCAAGACCAAAGCCAAAGGCTCCAGAACCATTCAATCCCTCAGTCAAGGGTGCAAGCGTGCGGACCTGGTTGTTCACGATGAACAGCTACTTTGGGACTCTATGTCTCCCTCCAGAGGATGATGCTGTGCGTGTGTCATTTGCGTTGACACTGCTACGCGGAGCAGCATTGGAGTGGTGGAGGCAACTGAATATGCTGGCCACTCGAGGTGGAGGTGGGAACACAGCTGTACAACATGCCATATGGTGGCAACCAGGCGCGGGACAAGCTGAATCTCGCGTGCCGACGACATGGGAGCAGTTCGTGCAAGCCATCAGATATTGATTTGATCGCGTGAATGCCTCCATGGTTGCATGCAACAAGCTTAAGTAGCTGAAGCAGAACGGCTCGGTGCAGGAGTACACAGGCCGTTTCCTTGCATTTTGCTCGGAGATCGATGACATGAGCAAGCCGGAGATGGCTGACAAGTAGACACGCCGTTCTCGGCTTGACGGCGGAAAATCAGCGCATGCTAGCACTCAATGGAAATAGGATTTCCAGGCGATGGTGGCCACTGCTGAGCTCGTTGACGCGCTACACTACCATCAAGGGGGTTTCCGTGAGAAGCAGGAGAATTATTTGCGTCGAGCAGAGCACCAACAAACCGATCCCATGGAGATCGACGCAGTGCAAGGAGGCCAGCAGCAGAGCAAGCCGCATGATGGGAATTGTTGGATGTACGGGAAGCCTGGGCACCACAAGAAAGTTTGCAAGAAGAAGCAACGGGGAAACAACAACCAGTAGTGAGTGGCAGATGGCCAACTACTGGGAAAGCTTCGGCCGCATCAGCAAATACAAGCCCCGAAAGTCCTTCGACAACTAGGGAGCTGCCGAGTGCATTGTTGTAGAGCGAAGGAAGGGGGAGCGTTCCGAGAATCCTCCTAAAGGCTGAAATCTCATTGGCTGGTTCTGCGGACAGCGAGGGGCGCCAGAATTGCCGGCAGATGAAACCATTGGTGTATTGTGGCGCGTCGCAGTCATTCTTTAGCGACGAGCTTGAAAGGAAGTTGGGGCTTGCACGGCTACCCAGGAAGCCAACTTCGACCAAGTTGGTCCAAGAGGAGCTAGAATGGGTACTGCCTCTGAAGCCCCTGAGGATCAGTCTGGGCAAGCTGTCGTGCAAGGTGAAATCTTGCACGTGCCTCATGGAAGCTTACGATTCCATTTTGGGGCGTGACTGGCCGCACCGGTGGAATCCCGCTGTGGATTGGGTGCACAGCCAGGTGAAAGTGAAGAAATGCGAAGAGCCAATTGCTTTGCCATTGTGGGCAGAGGAGAAGGACTCCAAGGCAGGCAAGGTACCGTAATTTAGTTACGTGCAGCTGAAACACAATCAACACAAGGGGACCCAAATGTACCTTGTGTGGGTGCGGCAGCAGGCAGCAACAAAAAAGGTGGAAGTGTTAGCTGCAGAGGCAAGGTAACAAGAGGGAGAGCAACAGAAGTTACCAGCAGCAGAGCTGTCGAAAGGCATCAAAGGAGTTTATCAAAGATAGATGCAATGACGTGTGTCCTATTGAGCTGCTAAAGGGTTTACCACCGAAGTGTGACATCGAGCACAAAATTGAGTTGGTTCCTAGAGCAACTCCAACAGTGCGGGCTGCTTGTTACATGAGTCATAATGAGCTGGGTGAGCTAAAGAAGCAGTTGGAGGAGCAAAGGGAGCAAGGGTTCATGAGACCGTCGGTGTCACCCTACGTTGCACCAGTCCTCTTCGTGAAGAAGAAGACAAGGAGGTGCGGATGTACGTGTAGTTTTGCACACTGAACAATGTAACAATCAAGAACCGGTACCCACTTCTCAAGGTTGAGGAGCTGTTTGACCAGCTGAGGGGAGCGCAATACTTCAGCAAGATTGACTTGCACTCGGGATACCATGAGATCCGGATTGCAGAGCAGGATGTGGAGAAGATGACGTTTTGGATGCGGTATGGCCATTTTGAGTACCTCGTGATGTCGTTTGGGTTGACCAACGCTCCTGCAACATGCATGATCCTCATGAACAGGATCTTCCACCCTCATCTGGACCAGTTTGTGGTGGTGTTCCTTGACAACATCCTCATCTACTGCCAAACTCTGGAAGAGCATCAGCAACATCATCGGCAGGTGTTGGACATTCTCTGGAAAGAGAAGCTGTTTGCAAAGCTTTCCAAGTGCGAGTTCGAGAAAAGGCAGGTGGAGTTCCTTGGGCACATCGTGAGCACCAAGGGTCTCTGCATGGACCCAAAGAAGGTGAAAGCAGTAAAGCACTGGCCGACACCAAAGTGCGTGCGTGACTTTGAGGTCTTCCCGGGGTTTGTGAACTACTATCGGAAATTCATCCGGGAGTACCAAAATGCACCGCTGACTCAGCCGCCGAGGAAGGATCACCAGTGGGAATGGGATGATCGGGAGCAGGAGCTTTGAGGAGCTCAAGGCTACAATATGTGACGCTCTGGTCCTGGTGCATCCGGGTTCACCCAAGGAGTAGGTCAGTTGACAATTGCAAGCGACTATGCCATTGGGGCGGTGCTGATGCAGGATCACGAGAAGGGGCCACAGCCGATTGCGTACGCATCACGTAAGCTGCGAGGTGGGGAGCTGAACTACGTAATCCATGAAAAGGAGATGCTGGTGGTGATCCATGCGTTCAAGCATTGGAGGTGCTACCTGGAGTCACGGCGCTGTGTGGTCTTCATGGATCATTATGCCCTGAAGTACCTGAAGATGCAGCCAAACCTCAGTTGCCGACAAACTCACAGGATGGAGTTCTTGGAGGGGAGTATTGACTACAAGATCCAGTTCAAGCCTGGGAAGGTGAACCCTGCAGATTCTCTGTCAAGGAGGCCGTACTTGAACTCCAATGCCATCTCAATGCTGATGGGATATCTAGTCATGCATAGTCTGTTAAGGCACGACTATAGCATGGACGGTGAGTTCAAGGGTGGTGCGGTGAAAGACGCCACGTGGGATGGAGTGTACTGGCAAAGGGGCCAAGAGCACATGATTGTTGTGCCGGACTATGCACCATTAAAGCAGTTGTTGCTGGAGGAGGTGCATGACACCCATTACTCGGGTCACTTCGGCTTCGACAAAATGCTCAAAGCCTTGGCACGCCAATACTGGTGGTCATCAATGGCAACTGATTGCAAGAGGTATGTGAGCAGTTGCGATGTTTGCAAATACATCAAGGCACGGAGGACCAAGCCACCTGGGGAGCTGCAACCCTTGCCTGTATGTTAGAGGACATGGACAGACATCTCTCTTGACTTCATTGCCCAGTTACCTGTGACGCAGTAGGACAACAACATAGTGTTGGTGGTGGTGGACCAGTTTTCCAAGATGGCACATTTCATCGCATGTCTTGAGAGAACCACCGCTGCCGGGACAGCTCAACTCCTCCTCAGTCATGTCATCAAGCTGCATGGAGTGCCGTAGTTGGTGGTCTCAGATCACGATCCACGCTTCACTTCGCGATTCTGGAGAGATCTCATGGAGAAGCTGGGCACATGGGTGCAACTGACCACGGCATACCACTCATAGAGCGATGGAAAGACAGAGCACACGAACCAGACTCTAGAGAAACTGTAGCGAAGCATGGTCCCGCCGGATGAAGAGGGTTGGGAGGAGAAGCTCGGAATGGCAGAGTTTTCCTACAACTCGGCGGTGTCATCATCAACTAGAAAGTCAGCATTTGAGGTGGTTTATGGCCATAAGCCACTGAGCCCAGCCACCCATGCTACGGCAACATCTCTTCCGCCTGTGCAGAAGATTGCTCAAGGATTTGTCACCACTTGGGACATGGTACAGCAATGGTTGTTGAAGGCAAAGAAGCAGCAAAAGCAGTAGGCGGATAAGCATCACTCTGTAGAGGGGTTCCAAGTAGGAGACCAGGTGATGCTAAACTCTGCTAACCTACAGCTGATGGGAGTTGGGAGTGCCAAGCTGAAGCTGCGATGGATGGGTCCGTTCCACCTTCTATAGAAGCAGTCGACTGTATCATACAAGCTGGAGGTGCGAGCTCACTACACCATCCATCTAGTGTTCCACATCTCCTTGCTTCATGCCTACTGCGACCCCAACACATTCTTCCACGGTCGCAGGACGGCTCCACCTCCTAGTGTCCAGGTTGAAGGAAGTGAGGAGTTTGAGGTGGAGAAGATTCTGGTGGACCGCCAGAGGGGACGTCGCCGTGAGTTTCAGGTGTAGTGGAAGGGGTACCCAGCGGAGCACAACTCTTGGGAGCCAGAGGTCTACTTCCATGTTGGGGGTACCAACACTGTTCTTCAGGAGTATCTTAGGCACGCTAGGACGTTGTGCCTCCAACGGGGGGGAGTGAATGTAATGCGGTGCTCACCTTGTTCTGGCATACTCGGGGCCTCGTCCGAGTTTTGGGGGCATGCAGGCCCTTTTTTGCTTTCTCAGAAATCCAGGTCGCGGTCGAGCTCACCTCCGCTCGACCGCCGATGTGAGGAGGAGGAGGAGGAGCGAGCGCACGAGCGAGCGCCGGTGTGGAGTTCACTCCAGCGCTAGGGGGTTGTTTCGCACAAACCCCCACGCGGCGTTCTGAACACGCCACGCGGGGGTGGCTTCCCCCTCTCGACAGGCGGCGTATCGTATACCCTACCCGTCGAGGGGTTTGTCTTGGAGGCGGGCTCTCGACAACGTGTGCGGTCAACTACAGAAGGAGTTCTGGTAGTAGCAACTGCGCAACGGTCGCACTACCACCGGTGGCTTACGCAACAAGACAACCGCACCCACCGCCAAGAGGTGTCAAGCCAATGCGGCGGCTTGCCGAGAGACAAGCCAGACCGTCGATCTGGATGATGGAAGGCCGAGCACTCTTCGCACTAGGCATTAGGTGCAAGTAGAGCACCAAGTCCAGGTGCAAGTAATGTACTGGGATCAGGAGGAAGTACCTTGCTACAGCAAGCTAGGAGAGCAGTAGGCTAGGGCTAGCCTAGCCGGCCAGAAAGTATAAATACCTTGTACTCTGTTCTTTGTGATTAACCTGTATCTTCCAGCTCTAGTTTCTAGACCTCCCCAAATCTATCTTGCTCCCTGCGACCGTGCTCTCTGCACACTAAAGCTTAACCTCCTGAGAGCACACACTCTCACACTGCCCCTCGTGCCAAGCGCATCCTCACCCATGTCCCTGGATGGCCAGGCAAATCTGAAGAGCCTCGAGCCAGCCATTGTAGGGGAGCCAGTTGACTTGACCATGTGTTTGAGAGTCATCGAGTCAGTGATGTTCCCGGCAACAACTACGCGCCCAAAAATCGCGTTTGCCGTTAACCTCCTGGCCCAATTTTCCCAAAATCCGTGTCACCTCTATTTAGAGACCGGGAATCGTGTGCTGCACCGTGTTGTCTCGACTCCACGACAAGGCCTCATGTACCGTCGGCAGCTGTCTGTTGTCGCAGTGGACTACACTGATAGTGACTTGGCTGGCAGCTCGGACGGCAAGAGTCGCACTGGCTGGATCATTCTCGTTGGTGGTATGGCTGTATCCTGGTGCAGTGGTAAGCAAGGTTGCATTGCACGCAGCACTACTGAGGCTAAGTATGTGGCTATTGGTTCTGGCGTGTGTGAGGACGTGTGTGAGTACATCTGACTGACTGCGAGAAGCGACGCTGCTGGAGTGTCGTCCGGTGGAGCCGATGCACGCTGAGGTCCGCAAGGAGCTTGCTAGAGCCTTTTCCTTTATACGCATGACATGCTCGTCTCCATCGGCAAGCCTCCTCAGCAGTCATGTCGCTGGTGGTCACTGCCACAATAGATGTTGTTTGCTCACGTTCTGCGCCAGATCTGTCTGCACTGTTGCAGTTACAGCATCATGTTTGGCTTGGGGTCTGAGTTTGAAGTTGTTCACGCATTATTGTAACCAGGGACTAGTCTAGACGTAGCTTGGGTTTAGGTAACCATAACTCGTTGCTGCTATTATTCTAGGAGATTCTGACCGCACAATTGCGTATATTGTGGGTATTTTGGTGTGATCCACTTTTCAGGAAAATCTGACGACGCCCTGGTTTCGGGCTGTCGGCTGTCTAGCAGGACTCGCCGAGAAAACCCTGCCTGCCAGAAAATAGGTCATTTTTCTGATTGGCTGGTAAGCTGAGTAACAAGTTCTACAGAGCTGAGGGGGAGCTAGTTCTTGGAGGGTCTCCAATTGTTGTTCATTCTCATTTGCTAATCAGTTCTTTTCAGCTTTTTCTGCTTTTCTGGCGCAAACTCCTCAGTGCGTAGTTCTCTCTCTCACAGACTCGGAGCAGTGGAAGGGGGTAGTAGTGCAAAGCAACGAGCGTGGGGCCATGCCTACTCCACCAACGCTGCAGCCTCAATACCCTGCACTAGTCTAGGATTTCTAGCTAACACTTCCCCCACCCTTTTTGTCCAGACGCCCCGGAGCGCTAGTAGACAAAGGCTGGTAACGACGGAAGTAGCCGTTGATAGGGTGATTTACATCTCGGAGGTTGTCATAGGGCTCCCAACTATTCTGCGCAACATCGTGGCCGTGCCAGTTGACTGTATACTCGATCCTTTTTCCACAACATCAATCTTTGAGGATTTCTTCAATCACAAACTTCGTATCCCCGTCCACTTGCATAGGACGTGGAGGTGCAATGTCTCTGCTGGGGAAGCTTGTACTGGGATCCCAGTAGTGCTTGAGCTTTTTGATGTGGACGATAGGGTGGATCACCATGCTGGCAGGGAGGCGAAGGCAAACAACGAATAGGATTTGCAATTGCTTGATCTCTAACGGTCCCAACAATTGGGGTTTGAGCTTTGCGGACTCCTATCCTCCAAGTTTGATATTCGCAAAGCTGATGAGGACTCGATCGCCGTCACTGCAATGTTGGTCTGCTGCCTGTTTCATAGCTACTTGCGTCCTTGCGAGTGTCTGTCTTGTGTCCTCCCAGATGCTTGCAAAGTCCCTGCATTGGATGTCAACCGCGGGATGTTTCTCTGACTCTGCAATCCAGCCGTTGTGGTAGGAATTTCGCCGCATACCACCTCAAAAGGTGTTTTACCGGTTTTGGTGGAAGTGGCACAGCTGTATGTGAGTTCAGCGGTCAATAGTTTTGCTGTCCAATCGGTGTTGTGTGGCTCGCATAGAGTGTGGAGGAGTTTTTTGAGCGTTTGGTTGGTTTGATCAGGTTGCCCGCCGGTTTGAGTATGGAACGCCATTGATGGCTAGATCCGACTGCCATAATGCGTCATCCATTCATGCCAATACTGGCTAGCAAAATGATCGTCTCCATCGCTGATGATGCTACGTGGCACTTCGTGTAGTCACACGGTACAATTGAGAAATAACTACTCTGCACCCTCTTTGGTGACGGTGGCGGCCAGACCTGTCACAAAGTCCATGCCTGTGTCGGCCCATGGTTCTGTTAAAACATGTAGGGGTGTAGTAGACCCGGTGGCCGTGTGCGATGAGACTTTTTTCTATAACAGGTATCGCACAATTTACAAAATACTTCCATGTTGGTCTCCATATTGTCCCACCAATAGTACTTCACCAGCTTCTTGAGCGTCTTGTCCTCGCCGAAGTGTCCACCTGGACCGGTGTTGTGACATTCCTCCTATAACATCGATCGTAGTTCATCGTTTGGAGGAACGACAACCTGACGAGTGAATCTCCGTTGCTAGTAGGGGTAGTTCAACCAAAACTTGGTTTTCTTGGTACCCGCTGAACTCCTCATAACCTTTCACGAGCACCCTCATGACGTATGGGTCTTGTTCGACGAGTAACGTACTGATCTTGTTTATTAAATCCGGTTATTGACTTAGGGAATCTGCTATGTTTGTTTTTTGAGCTTGATGCTCGATGTTGTCATCGAAGTTGGACTCAAGCAAATTCATCCATCAAGTTTGTCGATGGCTTAAATCGGGCTAGGTCTTGAGATATCTTAGGGTGTGATGGTCGGTACAGACGATGCATCGCCGGTATCCCAAGTAGCACCACCATGTCTTGAGCACATGTACGACTGCGAGCATCTCAGTCGTGTGCACCGTGTTTAAGTTCCAGCCCGCGTAGTTTTTGCTACATGTATGCGACCAGTTATTCTCCACTGCCCTTGTATTTGAGGAGAATGGCTCCAATGGGTCGATCGGATGCGTCAGCGGCCATGACAAAATTCAGATTGGCAGATCCATTTGATCTGCCAATCGTAAGGCTGGCGCCAAAGTCGAAGAATTTCTTGAATAATTGATTGCTTCTTGTTCGCTGTCCACCCAATTCCACTCGAGAATTTTCCAAGTGAGATCGGAGAGAGGAGCTTACACTTGAGCATAGTAGTTTACAAATTGACGGTAGTAGTTGCCTAGAAGCCTGAAAACACCTCGACCCCCCAAACATTTCAGGTTGTTGGCCAGTCAGCGATTGCCTCCACCTTTTTCAGGTCCAAAGTTATCTTTCCGCAGCCAATGATGCGGACAAAGTGTTTTGGAGATGTCCAATTTCTTCCTCTGGGCTACGGCTGTACACCAGGATGTCTTCGAGATACACGACAACAAAGTCGTCAAGGTAGAAGCAAAAAATGATGTTCATCACCGCCATGAATGTTGCGAGGGAGTTTGTGAGTCCGAATGGCATGAACGTGAACACAAAGATCCTGTATCTGGTACAGAATGCCATCTTCTGAACGTCCTTATCAGATACGTGAATCTGATGATATCCACTTCGTTGGCCGATTTTGTTGAGAATTCGGGTCCCTCAGACTTGCTAAAAAAATTCATTTGCTCACTAGAGGGGTCAGCGGTTCTTGATGGTGATGTCGTTCAATACTCGGTAGTCCATGCACATTTGTATCATACCGGTTTTGTTTTTAACGAAAAGTACAAGTGTCGTGTAGGGTCATGTGGAGGTTCTTATTAACCCTTGACCGAGCATCTCCTTCAGCTGCTTCTTAAGTCCAGTCAGCTCATGATTGCTCATACGATAGGTCCCTTTCACCAAAATACTGTTATAGGCTTCAGGTCTATCTGATGGTCAATGTCACATTGCAGTGGTAGCTCTCAAGGTAGCTCCTTGGGAAAATCCCCTTCAAAATCCCTGATGAGCTCTGTAACCTCTTGTGTACTGATTCAAAACTTCTCAAGCCTTGAAGCCATTTCTGTTGCTTCGGCCACTATGATTTCTTTTGTTTCCCCTACTTCCATTTCTTCTAGACACGCTTGAGCTCTGCGCTTAAGATATTCTTGATCGCGTCCAGGGATATCAGCTGGCGTTTTTTGGCTCTCGTACCTTCCTCTACTACTTCCAATTTGCTACTTCCATGACCACCATTGCATCATGGGTCACTCAACCAAAGGCAAGTGTATTTCTCTGCCATTAATACTGAAATAGAATGCTCGGCTGCTCTAGTCGGCCCGCAGATTTTGCCTTTGCAGAAAATCTTGTCCGAGGATTGTTTTGTGGTTGCTTATTGGGCAATTTCTCCAGATCATTATGCCGTGCAAATCTCCGATTTACAACAGCAATGGTTTGCGAAGTCGACGGATCTTCGGTCAACCGTTGACAGTTTTTCCTTCAAACATCCCTGGTTATGTTTGCAAAACTAGCTTCCGATCCATCTTGTTGCCGACAAAACCGTGAGAAGCTCCCCCATTCAATAATGCCGGTACCGTTTTGCCACTTTTAGAACCCCTCAGTTGTAATCGTAGTAGCATCACTGGTTGGTCATCCTCGCAACCCTCATGAAAATTTGCGATCTAAGTAACCCTTGTATGTGGCAATGTGAGCCACTCACATGGACGATCAGCTGGCCAAAAAAAATGGACGAATAGGAGCTTTGCCATCTACTCCTATCCTTTTCCAATTCCCAAATCTTTACTCTTTTTTTGCAACTTCCTCCCTTTTTGGCTTGTTGTTGCCAATTTTGGCAGTCCTGAGAGATATGACCCAGTTTCCTGCAAGTCCAATGGAGCCGTTGATTGCATTGATCGACGGTGTCAAACTCCACCAGAGATGTGTTTTCTGCCGACTGTCACTTCCCTCTGTCACAACACGGATTGTGGCCTTAGAGTCACTAGTCGTTGGATTCTACCATGCGAGCATTGTTGTCGGCACATCGGCACTGTTGATGTGGTTGGCTGTTGTTGAATATGTTTTCCCCTTGTTCAGTCTTGTACGACGGATCAGGAATGCTCTGCCCCTTGTGGAGGTATGACCCCTGGATTTGTTGTAGGGTGACTCAACTATGCTCTGTCTCATGTGAGATATGACCTGTGAGTACACCATGTAGGTGAGTGGTTAACTTGGCCATTTTGTTGATTTGGCCAAGTGAGAGGTCATGAGCTCGATCCTGGCTCCATGCACATCTTGGTTGTTTTAGAAGCTTCCAAGAAAGAAAGTCCATTGCTTCTGGGAAGCAACACGGCTGATCAGTCACCTTGGCACAAGGATGCTTATGTGTCAAGCCCACAGCGCAAGTCTCTTGGTGATGTGGCAGGGTCAAGCCACTTCTTAGGAATGTGCTTTTGAGTTCNTATTGACGACTTGAGCTCTTCTTGAGATGTAATGCTAAGGCGTTAGTACTCTTGAAGGTGAAGTGTATGCCTGATTAAGTTTGGGGTGCATGACACATACCTGCAAAGGAAGAAGGTGTAAAAACCTTTGTGAGCTTTTCTGGTTTCGCGGCTTCTCTGCCGGAGGTGGTTAGCTCAGTAGCTAACAGCTGTTGCATTCATTCCCGGAAGGTCATCTTGGATACGAAAAATGGTGATTGCTCACCAAATTTTTCGTTTGAGGCCGATGTGTTAGTGGAAACACAGTTTGTCGATGGCGAGGTCACTGCTAGTGATGATTCCACGGAAACGCTGACTGTACTCCGTCACAATAGATTCCTGACGTAGATGTTGGAGCATGTGCCATGCGTCAGACTTCTTGTTTGGCTTCCCAAAACGTGCACGTGTAGTGGTTGCAAGTTTGCTCCATGTCTCCGGTGGCATGAGAGAGTCGTGCCATGTCAGATTTATTCACTTGAGAGGTAGTAGGTCTGTGGCAGACGACGTGAGAACGGTCGCGTGAGCCATCGATCCAACTCCGCCGGTCTCCTGTTGTCATTGGATGGCCTTTAGATTGGCCCACCAACTCAACGTTGTGCATTGGAAAAGCAAGGCAGTGCAACAAATTCTCATTTCTTTGTTGTTGTACACCTCCAAACTTGTCAGCCACATCTTGACTGTCGTTCCTTAGGTGTTTGCAGGATGCAATTGCTCCAAAAATGTTGATTGAATGTAAGGTTCACTCGAGAGTTACAAATTTCTCTTGATGAGCACTGCTTCACGCCCTTTAGATACTTGAAGCTCCTCCATTATCGTGTTGAGCTGTTGGGGCAGATGGGTGCTGAGGCTTCAGATTCCTGATGATTTATGGTACAGGTCTTTGTTGATTCACACTTGTCGGCCGGTGCCTCCCATCGTACAAAGTTTTTTCCCAACAAGCTGTTGTGGAGGCAAAGGGTTTGCCGAGCCCGAAGGGTCCATCACTGGATTGGCCGTTGGGTTTGTTGGTGCTGCACCATTCACCACAAAATTTGTTGTTACTGCCTAATTTGCATGGAGAGCATCATTGTTTGCATGCTGCTAATCCATCATCGTCGGATTACTCACCGAGGACTGTTGCTCGTCGCCGGGTTTGCTTCCTCCGTTCACCATTGTCATGGTGAGGTCTGCCACATAATGGCTGAGATCTGCACGTTGCTGGCCAAACGAGACCCATATCTCGCAATTATGTTCACAAAGGATTTCGAGGAGTTTGGCTGGTACGAAAAAACCCTGCTGGCGACGGTGATTCACTCGCTGGGTCATTGTGCCTCCGAACGAGGAAACATGACGGATGCTATTGGAGGAATGCCACCACATCGGTTCAGGTGGGCACTTTAGCGAGGAAAAGATGGTCAAGAAGATGGCACGGCACTATTGGTGGGACAAGATGCAGACTGAAGTGGCACCCTTACGCAAATCGTGCGACACCTGTTGGAGAAAAAGAACTCATCGCACACAAACCCCTGGTGTACTTCAACACCTACCCGTTTCGACGCAACTGTGGGCCGACATCAGCATTGATTTTGTGATGGGACTGCCCGCCAAACCCAAGGGATATGACGCCATTCTCGTCTCTTGGATATCGCACTGCATCCCAAGAACGACCACTGTCACAACAGAAGGAAAAGCGTGGTTGTTTCTAAATCAGATTGTGCGGCTTCATGGAGTACCACTTACCATCATCAGCGACAAAGGCTACCGTTTCAATTGTTTTCTTTGGCACAAATGGATGACATGCTACGATAGTCGGATCGAGCTATCTACAGCGTTCCACCCTCAGACCGACGTGCAAGCAGAGCGAACTAATCAGACGCTGGAATAACTTCTCCGAAGTTTATGCGAGCTACACGATACCAATTGAGCAGCAAAACTGCCGACCGCCAAACTCGCATACAACTCGGCTTCTCCCACTGCAACTGGTCAAATACCTTCCGAGGTGGTGTATGGAAAACTTCCCACCGTATCGGCTGGATTGCACAGTCAGAGGAACATCCTCGCGGTTGACATTCACCACCCAGAATTCACAAGCATCTGGGAGGAATCACGGCATACCCTTGCAAAGACACGTGCAGCTATGAACGGGGCAAACGTCCGACATCGCGGCGATAATGTGTTCAGCGCTGTCAATCGCGTCCTCCTCATCTCTGCAAACATTAAACTCCAAGGACAGAACCTCATGATGCTCAAGCCATGCTGGTTGGGACCGTTTGAGATCGAGTGAATGCAAACCCCGTTCATCACTGGACTTTACCTCGCGAACAGCATGGCTCTCCGCCCTGTCTTCCATGTAAGCAAAATCAAACATTATCGAGACCATAGTACGGATTTCCCCAGCAGTGATGTCGCACATCCACGTCCTGTAGAAGTTCACGGCAATACAGAGAATGTGATTGACGCCATCTTTGGACATCGACGCCATAGAAAAAGACCAAATATCTGGTCAAGTGGCACGGTTACGATGCCGCACACAACAGCTAGGAGTCCTACGACAACCTCCGAGTCGTTGATTGTGTGACCAACGACTGGTTTCACCATCACCGGCCTACGTCTGCTAGCGCATCGGGACCTCGCATCAAAAAGGGAGGGAAGTGTTACATCCGCAACGTACTCGAGTCCCTAAACTCCGCAAATGGGCATTTCTGTCATTGCATTTGTTGCCCGTCGCACATTATCTTCAGGATTTTCACGCCGTTTGGCCAAGGGCATTTTGGCCACTTGCCCTTATCTCCGTTCTTCCGTTCCACAGTTTCTAAGAACTTCGACCACTTTCCAGAATGGTTAACAAAAGTGTCGCGAACCATATCAATGTTTTGATATCTTTCAGTCAACTTCTTGACGATGCCAGATTACTGAAAAAAGCGTCTCGATCAGTGTTGTCCCGGGGTTCCGGGGTGACCCTATCACCGCGGCCGTGGAACCGCGATCCACATCGATGGGTCATCGATGTGGATCGAGTTCGCGTTCGAATTTTGCACGAGGTCCTGAACCCCCCGCCACCCTCCCCCCCCTGCCGCTGCCAACCAACCAGGTCTGACACGGCAAATCGTTGAGCTCATATTCTGGAAGTAACGGGCGATCCCCCCCCCCCCCCCCCCCCCCCCCCCCCCCC
>SZWC01015370.1:1802-32102 GCA_023375785.1 Penium margaritaceum | reverse complement strand
CCCCCCCCCCCCCCTCCCCTTCCCCACCCACCAAAGGCAGCCTGCTCTGACACCACAGAAAAGTTCTTAACATTGATTTGATCGAGGGTTTGCTTACTGAATGGAAGACACAACACGCCTTTAAGTTCAATGATACACGTTTCACATGCAAACCGTCACAACTTCAATTCAAACTATGAACATTAGAAGTCGAGATTCAAACGGCCAACTCCAACGGCAGAAGTTTGAACTTCGACATTCTGACATCGAACTTAAAAAACTGAAGTCCAAACTTCAAGACTCGATATCATGATTTTGAATTATAAACTGTAACACTGGAGGTTTGACGATCGAACGTTGGTCTTCTAGCTGAGCTATGCACTAATCAATATCTCAACTCAGGGAGCCAAGCATCGCACTTATAATAGAAATAAATCTGTTTTTGTTTATAGTCTCTTAATCTGAACCGCCAGCTGGCATAGCCCTAAAAAATGGTTGCTCATCCGTACGTGGTCAGCCACACTGACTCACGCTGCCAACATGAGTCAGCACGGCTGACCACGTGAAAATACAGAAAATCGAGGGAAGATGGAGATGACCCGCGACTGCATCAGCATAATGTAGGGGACTCGGACTGCATACGGCGCCCAAGACAAACCAGAAAACTGCTAATTTTGTACGTGCAAGAAAGGTTTCTGGAGAAGTCTAACAGGGGGGGGGGATCGGCGTTTTCACTGTTAGACTTCTCCAGAAACCTTTTTTGCACGTACAAAATTCTGTTCGCGACTGAAATTTCCCTTGGGAACCTCCCAAATGATCATGTCCTTAATGTTGCGTAGAGCGGAACCTAGGTGGTTCACAGGGATAAGGTGCAGGAAAAAACATGATTCGGGTTTTTGGGACACATGGATAACTTGAATTGATCAGTAAGTGTACTTCAATGACAAGTGTTGAGTGCGTCGAGCACATACATACAATGCCAAGAATGAGAATGAGGCATAAGTCGGGTCTTTTGGCACTCGAGCCAAATGACGCGTGCGAGGTCGTGCCGTAAGTGGTGGATTCAAGAAGCTCTGCCGAGAAGTCAGGGGGCTTCGAGATTATCGAGACCACTGTTGACCTGGCCACCTCAAACCTCGCATCGTAAGGCTACACGGCATACTGAGAACCATCATGAGCAATGGAGACGGTCGATTCACCTACCGTTTTTGGCACAAACTGATGACTCACTGTGACAGCAAACTTAAACTTTCAATGGCGTTTCATCCCCAAACCAACGGTCAAACCAAGCGGACAAATCAGATGCTCAAACAGCTTTTCTAAACATTATGCGAACCCCACAAGACGGATTGGGCACAAAAACTCTTGACCGCCAAAACCGCATAAAATGCGGTGGTTTCCACTGCAACAGCTAAAACTCTATTTGAAGTGGTATGTGGCAAACTTCCCGCCACACCAGCCGGACTACAAAGTCCCACAGTCGAAGTTCAATGCCGAGACTTGACCACCATTTGGAAGGAAATAGGACAAACCCTCCCAAAGACACAAGCAGCGATGACGCGAGCAACTGACCGACATCGCAGCAACGACATCTTCACAGCTGGCGACAAAGTCCTCCTCAGCTTGGCAAACATCAAACTCTGCAGATCCGACTATGCAAAATTCAAATCCCGATGGTTGGGCCCATCTGAGATCGAGTGCCTACAAACCCCTGTGGTTGCACGACTCAAACTCCCCGTCACTATGTAATATCATCCGATGTTTCATGTCAACAGACTCAAGCACTACGGAGACCCCGGAGAGAACTTCCTCGGCAAGGATGTCCCTCCTCCGCCTCCTGTTCTTATGGACAAAGACACGTAGTACATCATCGATTACATCCTTGGCCATCAACGATGAGGCAAGACGGCAGAATATCTAGTGGCACGGCTATGAAAACGTACATAACAGCAAGGAACCCTATGGTAACCTCCAAGACGTCAATAATCGCATCGAAGGTTTTTATCGCCGTCTTCAAGACACATTTGTACCCGCACTAAGATGTTGCAGCTAAAGGGGAGGAAGTGTTACGTACCAGACGTACACGAGTCCCTAATCTTTCTGAGTTTGCATTTATGTTATTGCACAAACAGCGCATCGCATGGCGAGAACCGCGACATTCACTCCGATGGTCGTGGACAAACTACCCCGCCCTCAGTGGATGTTTCCGAACCTTCCGACAGCTTCGACCACTCTCGCAAACCTACTTACAGAAGTATCACGACCTTTTGGTCGTGATATTTGACACCTTGACACACCAAGATGAATCTGAATTTATAAAGATGCATCTTGCATGTTCACCACTGATTCTCAAAGTCCCCGACTTCTCAACGGACCTACTTGAATCCAACCACACACGACGCCACTCTACACGAGTCGCTTGAAAATCAACCCAATGATCGCGACTATTGTTACGTTCAAGACGTACACAAGTCCCTAATCTTCTCGAATGGGCATTTCTGTTATTAGAAAAACAACCAATCGCGTCGTAAGAACCGCAATATTCACGCCGATGGCCGAGGAAAAACTGTCCAATTGCCTTGCCCCCAGTGCATATTCTTGAACCTTCTGACAGCTTTGACCACTCTCACTAACCTACGAACAGAAGTGTCACGACCTTTCAGTTGACTTCTCGATGCATCACGAAAAATCTGGATGAATAAAGATGCATCACGCATCTTCACTTTCGATTCTTGAAGACCCCCAACTTCTTGGTGGACCTTCTTGAATCCAACCACTCACGATGCGACTCCGCATGCGTCACTAGACATTACACCAAACAACCCTGACTATGCTTCATTGCTAACTCGACATTTGTATGTACATGTTTGACAATTTTGACACTTGTCATTGAAGTGTACTTACCGCTAATTATTAATTGCTCAAGTGTCCTAAATTCTTGATCATGTTTTGCCTCGCAAATTCTACCTGTTCACCATCTATGCTTTGTTCGGCGTAACACTTGGTATCAGAGCGCAGCGGTGCTGGAGATGCATCCGACTACATTACCCATCCGGAGGACTACCTCGCATAAGTCTTCAGTGCATCTCGCACGTGAAGACTTTGCAGACTTTGCGACTACGACGTGAGGCAAGCGAGTGCAACCGACAGCCAGCAGCGGGTCTTTGGCAGCAACTCAGGTGATGGATGAGCAGAACGTGCTAATGCACGCGAACCCTGAGGCAACAGCAAATGCTCGCGTGGCAGGCTTTGCAGCAGCTAGAACAATCCCCGCCGTTTCAGCGACCGATCCGGTCACGGACCCAACGGTGACAAAGCAGCCGCCCCTACCAACAACCTTGATGATGATAGCAGGGACAACATGTGGCACAAGACGACAGGCGTGGATCAACGAGGAACTGGAAAACAGGATCTCCGTACTCAAGAGAATCAACAACCACCTGCTCCAACAAACCAACATCGCGATGGAGGCTCTTCGCAACGCAAGCGCGCATGAAGTGGTGATCGTCGAGAGAAATTCCTAACTCTAGAGCAAACCCGAAACTCTTCCGGCTCAACCAGAAGCATTTGATCCTGCAAACTTGAAAAGGCTAACAGTTTGAATGTGGGTGAAGAGTTTGGAGGTGTACTTCACCGCTACAAGGATGAACGACGACCAAAAGAAAATTGACCTTGCGGCCGCAATTTTGCGTGGTTCAACGTTAAGTTAGTGGTCCAATCTAAAGACCATCCAACAGTAACAGGAGACCACCAGAGCATCCTCAACGGCTTACGGTGCCCGTCTCACATCACGGACCGCAGACGTTCTACCCTTGGAGCAGACAAACCCACAGTGGCAAGACATGCTAATGCCACCCACCGACTAGTAAATTCTCGTGCACGATGCTCGCAGGCTTTGGATGGCTGAACGAGAAGTCTGATGCACGGTACAAGCTCCAGCGTCTATGTCATCAATCCAGCATGGCAGAGTATACGCGGAGATTCCGCAAGATTATCATGGGAGCCGACATCGCCCCCGACGAACTCTGTTTTCACTACAGCAACGGCCTCAAGCGAGATATCCCGCAAGCGATCAATATTTTGGCATCTAGAATGACTTGTCGTGGATGATTGCAGCAACAGAAAGGATCGACAGCGCCGACTGCAATGCTCGGATCCAAGAATCCTACGGCTGGTGACCTCGTAACCACATTCATTGAGGAAATGGGAGAAAACAGTCGGTGGACTCCTTGACGCTGATGGAACTGAACACCGTTGACCAGAGAGACACGCAAACCTACTACAACGGCAAAAAGTCCGAGCACATTGCTCGCACTTATCGGAGCAAACAACAGGCCAAAAAGGGGGAGAAATCGTAGAAAAACGAGCCAGGAAACGACAGTAAACAGTACAACTCTTGTCCGTGAGGAGGGATCTGCGCCAAACGATCAGCCATCTGAACGACCCACATCACCGTAGAGGGTTTCTGAGATCACAAAGTTCAACAAGGGGTACGAGGACGACCAACCAGTGATACTACTAAAGGTTCAGCCTCAAGGATGCGAAAGTTGCAAAACGGTCCCGACACTATTGGATGAAGGAGTTTCACATGAACTTGTAAGCAACAACATGGCTTGCAAGCTATGTTTGCATATTGAACCAGGAGTGTTTGAAGGAAAAACCATCAACATGAGACTATAGATACGGAGACATCGAAAACCACTACAATTACATGTTGGAGATCTTCGAGATGTAACTGGTTTGAGGACTTGTCCGATGATCAATCACAAAATCATCCTCGGATGAGATATCCTGTACCGGCACAATCAGCAGGTCGACTGGAACAACGGCTTCGTCTACGTGGAAATTTACGATGCCAAACGACAGCTTCCGCGTGCGGGACGGAAGCCGATCTCGGAAGTAGTAGAGGTGGAAGCAGTAGAGGAAGCGGCGGAAGCCGAAAAGCAACAACCGGTACAGCCGATACCTGTGAGAGTGTGTGCTCTCTGAAGATTAATCCTTGGTATGTGGAGAGCACAATCACAGCGGAAAGATAGACTTGGAAAAGTATGGAAATCAGAGCTGGAAAATCCCAGTTAATGACAATGAATAGAGTACAAGGTGTTTATGCTGTCTGGCCGGCTGCTCTAGCCCTAGCCTACTGCTCTCCTAGCTTGCTGTAGCAAGCTACTTCCTCCTGATCCCAGTGCTTTACTCGCACCTGGACCTGGTGCTCTACTTGCACCTAATGCCTAGTGCGAGGAGTGCTCAGCCGTCGATCGTCTAAATCAACGGTCTGGCTTGTCTCTTGGCAAGCCGCCGCATTGGCTTGACGCCTCACGGCGGTGGGTGCGGTTGTCCTGTTGCGTACGCCACCGGTGGTAGTGCAGCCATCGCGTAGTTGCTGCCAACGGAACTCCTTCCGCGCGTGTTGTCGAGAGCCCGCTTTCGAGACAAACCCCTCGGTGGATAGCGTATGCGATACGCTGCCCGTCGAGAGGAGGAAACCACCCCCTCGTGGCATGTTCGGAACGCGGCGTGAGGGTTGCGTACAAAACAGCCCCCTAGCACCGGCGTGATCCTCACGTCGGTGCTCGCTTGCGTACTCGCTCCTCCCGTGCCAAAAAAAGATGGGAACCTCATTACATTCATCCCCCCCCCCCCCCCCTCGTTGGGGGCGCGACATCCCGGCTCGCCTGAGATAATCCCGGAGAACAGTGTTGGTACCCCCAATATGGAAGTTGGCCTCTGGCTCCCAAGAGTTATGCTCCCCATGGTATCCCTTCCACTGCACAAGAAACTCACGACGTCGTCCCCTCTGGCGGTCCGCCAGAATCTTCTCCACCTCAAACTCCTCGCTTCCTCTGACTTGGACAGAGGGAGGTGGAGCCGTCCCCCGACCCTGGAAGAATGTGTTGGGGTCGTAGTAGGCACAAAGCAAGGAGATGTGGAACACCGGATGGATGGTGTAGTGAGCTAGCAGGTCCAGCTTGTAGGAAACGGCCGACCGCTTCTCCAGAATGCGGAACGGATCCACCCATCGTGGCTTCAGCTTGGGACTCCCAACTCCCATCAGCTGCAGGTTAGCAGAGTTTAGCATCACCTGATCTCCCACTTGGAACTCCTCCCGAGAGCGATGCTTATCAGCCTATTGCTCCTACTGCTTCTATGCCTTCAACAGCCGTTGTCGTACCACGTCCCAAGTGGTGGAAAATCCATCAGTAATCTACTACACCGCCGGAAGAGATGTTGCCGTAGCAAGGGTGGTTGGGCTCAGTGGCTGGTGGCCATACACCACCTCAAACGGTGAGTTTCCTGTTGATGCTGACACCGCTGAGTTGTAGGCAAACTCTGCCACTCCGAGCTTCTCCTCCCAACCCTCTCCATCCGGTGGGACCATGCTCTGTAACAGTTGCTCTAAATTCTTGTTCGTGCTCTCTGTCTGCTCATCACTCTTTGGGTGGTATGTCGTGGTCAGTTGCACCCGCGTGCCCAGCTTCTCCATAAGATCTCTCCAAAATCGCTGAGTGAAGCGTGGATCGCACTCTGAGACCATTGATTGCGGTACTCCATGCAGCTTGATGACATGACTAAGGAGGAGTTGAGCTGTCCCAGTAGTAGTGATGCTCTCAGGACATGCGATGAAATGTTCCATATTGGAAAACCAGTCCACCACCACCAACACCATGTTGTTTCCTTGCTACGTTTCAAACAACCCGCCGATGAAGTCAAGCAAGATGTCTCTCCATGGACTCTCTAGTACAGGCAAGGGTTGAAGCTTCCAGGTGGCTTGGTCCTCCGGGCCTTGATGCGTTGGCACACATCACATCTGCTCACAAACCTCTTCCAATCAATTGGTATTGACGACTACCAGTATTGGCGTCCCAAAGCTTTAAGTGTGTTGTGGAAGCCAAAGTGACCCGAGTAGTCGGTGTCATGCACCTCCTCCAGTATCAACTGCTTCAATGGCGCATAGTCCAGCACGACTATCCTCCACTTTTGCCCCCTTCACCAAAACACTCCATCCCACGTGGCGTGTTTCGGTGCACCACCCGTGAACTCAATGTCCATGCCTTAGCCGTGCTTGAATAGGCTATGCATGATTGTAGATCCCATTAGCAATGAGATGACATTGAGACTCAAGTCAAGCCTCCTTGACAAAAGATTTGCCGGGTTCACCTTCCCAGGCTTGTACTGCATCTCATTGCCAAAATGTCCTTCCAACAACTCCATGGAGTGAGTTTGTCGGCGATTGAGGTTTGGCTGCGTCTTCAAGTACTTCAGGGCATAATGATCCGTGAAGGCCACGCAGCACCGTGACTCGAGGTAGCACCTCCAATTCTTGAATGCATGAATCACCGCCAGCATCTCCTTTTCATAGATTGCATAGTTCAGCTCCGCACCTTGCAAGTTGCGTAATGCGTATGCAATCAGCTGTGGCCCCTTCTTGTGATCATATATCAGCACCACCCCAATGGCATGATCTCTTGTGTTCATTGCCATAACGTACTCCTTGGATGAATCCGGATGCATCAGAACCGGAGCGTCACACATTGCAGCCTTGAGCTCCTCGAAGCTCGTCTGTTCCTTCACGCCCCATTTCTACTGGTGATCCTTCCGTATAGTGTCTTGACAAACCCCAAGAAGTTTATAGCAGCTGGGTCAGAGGCTCACCCTTCTCTGCGTACCCCCGAATGAATTTCCGGTAGTAGTTAACAAACCCCAAGAAGATCTGGATTTCACGCACGCACTTTGATGTCGGCCATTGCTTCACTGCTCCACCTTCTTTGGGTCCATATAGAGACCCTTGCCGCTCACAATGTGCCCAAGGAACTTCCCCTCTAGCTTCTCGAACTCACACTTGGAAAAATTTGCAAACAGCTTCTCTTTCCGAAGAATGTCCAGCACCTGCCGAAGGTGTTGCTGATGCTCTTCCAGAATTCAAGAGTAGATGAGTATGCCGTCAAAGAACACCACCACAAACTGGTCCAGATGAGGGTGGAAGATCCTGTTCATGAGGCTCATGAACGTTGCAGGAGCATTGGTCAACCAAAACGGCATCACGAGGTACTCATAGTAACCGCTCCGTGTCGAAAACGCCGTCTTCTCCACATCTTGCTCCGCAATCCGGATCTGATGGTATCCTGAGCGCAAGCCAATCTTGTTGAATTACTGCGCTCCCCTCAACTGGTCAAACAGCTCCTCGACCCTTGGCAGTGGTACCGGTTCTCGTTACGTTGTTTAGTGTGCGATAGTCCACGCACATCCGCAGCTCCCCTGTCTTCTTCTTCACAAAGAGGACCGGTGCAGCATAGGGTGACACCGACGGTTTGATGAACCCTTGCTCCGTCAACTCCTCCAACTGCTTCTTCACCTCACCCTGTTCATTATCGCTCATGGGATAAGCAGCCCGCACCATTGGAGTTACTCCCAGAACCAGCTCAATTATATGGTCAATGTCCCACTTCAGTGAAAAACCCTTTGGCAGCTCAGCAGGAAACACGTCACTGTAGCTGTCCAACACTCCCTTGACGCCTTCCAACAGCTCTACTGCTGGTGCTTTCTGCTGTCTCCCTCCTTTTGCTTTCCATCTCTTGCCAACACTTTCACCTCTTGAGTTGCTTCCTTCTACCGCACCCACACAAGGTACACTTGATCCCCCTTGCGCTGACAGCGCTTCAGCGGCACCTTGCCTGCCTTAGAGTATTCGTCTACCCACAACGGCAAAACAATTTGCTCTCCGTATTTTTTCACTTTCACCTGGCTGCGCACCCAATCCACTGTAGGATTCCACCGCTGCAGCCAGTTACGCCCCAAAATGGCGTCATAGGCATCCATCGGGCGTGCACAAAAGTTCACCTGGCACGAGAGCTTGCCCAGATGGATCCTCAGAGGCTTCAGAGGCAGTCCGCACTCCAGCTCCTCTTGCACCAGCTTGGCCGTAGTTGGCTTCTCAGGTAGCCGTGCAAGCCCCAACCTCTTTGCAAGCTCGTCGCTGAAGAATGAGTGCGAAGCACCGCAATCCACCAATGCTTTAATCTATCGGTGAGTCTGGCGCCCCTCGCCATTTGTAGAACTAGCCGATGAGATTTTGGCTTTCAAGAGGATTCCCGGAACGCTCCCTCTTCCTTCGCTCCGCAAGAATACACTCGGCAGCTCCCTAGTTGTCAAAGGACTTTTGGGACTGGTGTTTGCTCATGCAGACGAAGCTTTTCCAGCAGTTGGCCATCTGCCACTCACTGTTGGTGGCCGTTTCCCTGCTGCTTCTACTTACAGTCCTTGTGGTGTCTAGGCTTCCCGCGAATCCAACAATTCCTACCACGCGGCTTGCTCTACTGCTGGCCTCCTTGCACTGCGTCGATCTCCATGGGGTCATTTTGTTGGTGCTGTACTCGACACTGAAAACTCTCCTGCCTCTCACAAAAACCCCCTCGATGATAACGTAGCGCGTCAATGCACTAAGCAGTGGCCACCATCGCCTGGAACTCCGCGATTCCACTGAGTGCCAGCGTGCACTGAATTTTTGCCTTCAAGCGGTTGTGGTCTTTGTCCACCATCTCCAACTCACTCATGTTGTCAATATTTGAGCACAATGCCAAGAAACGGCGTGTGTAATCCTGTACCGAGCCAATCTGCATCAACTGCTTCAGCTTGTTGCGTGCGACCATGGAGGCATTTGCGAGATCAAACTGATCCTTGATGGCCTACTCGAACTGCTCCCATGTTGTCGGCACGCGAGCTCCAGCTTGCACTACGCCTGGCTACCACAACACGGCATGTTGTACAACTGTGTTCCCACCTCCACCTTGAGTGGCCAGCATATTCAGCTACCTCCACCACTCGAATGGTGCTCTACATAGCATTGTCACCGTGAATGACACACGCACAACATCGTCCTTTGGAGGGTGACACAGAGTCCCAAAGTAGTTGTTCATAGCAAACAGCGAGGTCCGTATGCTTGCACCCTTGTCTGAGGGATTGAATGGTTATGGAGCCTTTGGCTTTGGTCTTGGCGGACTCCTTGACCGGGCCGCCCGAACCTATCCAGCGTCAGTCCCGTCCCGCAGGTTAGCCATCTGCCGATTGGGCCGCTCATTCTTTAGCTTGAGGGCTCCCAGCTGTTTTACGATCTACTGCAGGGCTTGCTCGATGGCTCTTGATGACTTCTAGCTGCAAGAGGTCCTTCGAAAAAGTTTGGCAGCGTTTCGGTAGTAATCGAAAAATTTTTAGCAGCAATTTGGCAGTCCGGGAAGAATATCTGACGTCTTTGAAGTGCGTAGGAGTCACCCGTCGTCTCCCGCGTACGCACGGTAGGCCATGTGGACGCTCTGGAAAGGAAGAAAAACTTCCTGAGGTTGGCTCTTGCGTTGGCTTCGAAGTCTGATCCAGCAATCTCCCTCTCGATCAACGTCCACGTTATCCGGCATACTCCCTGCCTTCCCTCCTTGAATTTTGTAGAGCTCCAGCAGCACTTCCGTCCAACGCATGGCTCTGGCTCTCATACCATATGTGAGAGTGTGTGCTCTTCGAAGATTAATCATTGGTGTGTGGAGAGCAGAATCGCAGCGGAGAGATAGACTTGGAGAAGTCTGGAAACCAGAGCTGGAAAATCCGAGTTAAAGACAATGAATAGAATACAAGGTGTTTACACTGTCTGGCCAGCTACTCTAGCCCTAGCCTACTGCTCTCCTAGCTTGCTGTAGGAAGCTAATTCCTCCTGATCCCAGTGCTTGCACCTGGACCTGGTGCTCTACTTGCACCTAATGCCTAGTGCTAGGAGTGCTCAGCCGTCAATCGTCCAGATCAATGGTCTAGCTTGTCTCTCGGCAAGCCGACGTGTTGGCTTGACGCCTCTTGGCAGTGGGTGCGGTTGTCCTGTTGCATATGACACCGATGGTAGTGCGGTCGTTGCGCAGTTGCTGCCACCGGAACTCCTTCCGCGGTTGACCGCGCACGTTGTCAAGAGCCCGCCTCCGAGACAAACCCCTCGGCAGATAGCGTATGCAATACGCTGCCCGTTGAGAGGGGCAAGCCACCCCCGCGTGGCATGTTCAGAACGCCGCATGGGGGTTGTGCGCAAAACAGCCCCCTTGCACCAGCGTGACCCTCACGTCGGTGCTCGCTTGTGCACTCGTCCCTCCTTGCTGCGCACAGTCGCGATCGAGCGGAGTTGAGCTCGACCGCGAGCCAATTTAAAAAAGAAAACAGAAAATGGCCCAAATACCCCTCAAACTCGGTCAAGGCCCTGAGTATGCCAGAAAAACATGGACACCTCATTACAATACCGCTCAACATGGCCAAAACACTGTTTACGATGAGGAGCTTGTGCGTGGAGTGTACAACTCAAGCCGATGGGAGAAGCACAAGTGGCGACAGTCGACTCATCATCGGCCTCATCAGCTTCATCGGCCTCGACGAAGTTTGCGATGGTTCCCAAAGAGTTCGCACCCTTCATCTCGGAGTCTGTGAACTTCTTCCCTAACAAGCTCCCAATGATTTTACCTCCTAAATGAGACATCGACCATCGCATCGTACTGAAGCCGGGTGGTAGACCTTCTATCTGAGGGGCCTATTAGATGAGCGATTACGAGCTGACCGAGCTCAAAAAGCAACTCAACGAGATGCTCGATCGCGGGTTCATCCGCCCATCCACGTCACCATACACCATAGCAATACTATTCTTAGAAGAAGAAAACTGGCGAATGTGCGTGGATTACCAGGCTTTGAACGATGCTACCATCAAGAACCATTACTATTGTGGGACCCGTCGGTCGAGGCGGTATTTTCATTACCCTGATGGTATCACACACCTTGTTTGAGACCATGATTGGATTGTACATAAAAAGCCGTGCAGGTTTGGCCCAAGAACCAGGTCATTTGATGCAAGGAAGAGAAAGATACGGCCGGGCAAAATTGGGTGATTCGCGTCCGGAAAATGGACGAGAGCACTTGTTCGACCCCAACGAGGCGGAGCGACTGTCTCGCCCACTGTAGCCAAAGCGCCCCTGGATGGACACTTAGCCAATGATGCAAGGTTCATTGGGGTCCATAGGCACTTCCGAATGGCGGCTGGAGCTGCATTCCCCAGAAAGGGTGCTTCGGGCAGCCGTGACCTCCGAAGGCGGTGCTGCCAGCGGCCGTCACGCGTGGAGCACTCAAACGGCCATAACTTAGCCGTTTCCCTACGTATTGAGGTGTTCTTTGGTGCGTTGGGAAGCTCGCGGCACGTACATGATGCATGTGTTATTTGCATGAGTGAGCCTTGATAGAGGACTTTGGAGCATCGAGTAGCTTTCGGCTGACTCGTAGGGGCTAGAACATAAGGAAGTTTACGAGCTGTTCTAGGCATGCCAATCTTACCCAGAGACTCTATACATTCCCTTGTACTGATCTATCAAGCCTAAGGATTCATTCCTTGCCCAACTCTCCTTTTTCTCCAAGCATTGCCTTGCACATGTCCGTTCGGTCCTACAAGTCTTCCGCTGCGCACCTTGGTGTAAACGCCGCCGGGAGAGTCGCACGGCGGGAACCTCGGTCACTAGCAGCCGGCTTGCCGCTAGGAGAGGGTCGTGCTACATCTCAAGGGTTTTCCCACATACCAAGGGATCGAGGGTTGGGAGGTTTATCCCAAGGGCTTAGCGTATGACTGTCACGCTAGGCGCCCCTCGGTCTACATTTGGTATCAGAGCACGTGGACGTTCGCTTGGTTTTGCACGGACCCAAGGGAGGCAACAGATCTGCCACTACCGTGCTTGGTCAGATTTTTCTTGGTACAACTGGAACGATGGCGGCAGCAGCATACGACCAAGCCTATCTCATGGAGGAGATCAGGTGATCTCTTGATGAGTTGCGTCAAGAGAACCAGTAGCTGCGCGCGGAGATTGAGGTGAGGTACGTCGGCCAAGAGAGAAGTGTGTTCGGGGGTGTTGCATTGGCATCCACACCTGCCATTTGGCGGCCCAAGCCAGAGGAGCTAGAGTTCTACACCAGCAAGGGCAGTGCAAGGGAGTGGCTCTTCACGGTGAACTCGTACTTCACGGCGTTGGGCGTTCCCTTGGGAGAAGATGCCAGCAGACAAGAGTATGCACCTATGCTAGTCCGGGGAATGGCGCTGGAGTTGTGGTCGGCATTGTGCCGGCGGAACGCGGCTGGGTTGCCGGACGGGCTGGGGTCCGGGGCGCGGCTTCAGCCATTGTTCAGTCTACCACTGGGGCAGGAAGTGCAACTCGGTGCACGGGCGTTGACGGAGAAGCCAGAGACGTGGGAGCAGTTTGAGACAATGCTCCAGGCGTGTTTTGACCTCCTCAACGGCACCCGGGTCGCACGTGAAAAAATCAAACACGTCAAGCAAGGCGGATTTGTCCAGGATTTAACTACATGCTTCATGGCTTCGGCGGCACAGATCAATGAGCTCTCGGATGCGGAGGCCTAGGACCGCTACCATGACGGCCTGAAGCCGCACGTCCAACGTGAACTCGCGGTGCTCGGGTTGCTTACCTTTGCAGAGTTGGTCTCGGCAGCAGAGCGCATCGATGCGGTAAGCTACAATGCGCGCCAAACCAGCTATGCAACACAACCACGGGTGGAGCACCTGGGTCAGGCTGTGCCCATGGAAATGGATCCAAGCCAAGCCGGGCAGCGGGGTACGGGCGGGCAGCAAGGACTGAGAGGCAAGTGCTGGGCTTGCGGCGAGGAGAGACATCGCAAGCGGGAGTGCCCTCAGCGCAAGGCACAGCGGGGAGACGGGCAGCAAGAGTGAGGAGGGGATGACATACTACTGCAAGTCTTTCGTCCGCAAAGGACAGCACCAGCCCTGAAAGGCTTTTGCTAATTGAGGAGTTGCTTCAAGTGTTGTTGTGGAATGAAGGTGAGACCCGATAGTTTCCAAGGATCATCATGGAGCTGGTTCTTAAGATTCCGGAGGGGAGTTTCAAGGGTCGAAGGAAGCGACGCGGGCTGCTGGACGGCGGTGCGAGCCATAGCTTCTTCAACAACAGGTTGGCGACGAGGTTGGGGCGTGCACGGCAGCCGGAGACGTCGGCCAAGGCGCGGCATGTGTCTGGAGTGGTGGAGTGTGGCATGCCTCTCGTCAATCACAAGGTCCGTATGGGTGAGTTGGTGTGTGATATGGAGTTCCACACTAGCCATATGGATGATTACGACTGCTTGATCGGCCAGAATCAGTTGCACGCCTGGAATCCGAAGATGGATTGGAGGTGCAACTGGGTGGTCGTGAAGGCAGGCGGAAAAAATCTCACTTTGCCGTTGTGGCATGGTGAGGGGAAGGACTCGGAAGTGGCCGAAGCAGGGAAGCAGCTGCGCGTCATCAACTTGCAGCAGTTGAAGTAATGCGAGCGAAAGGGTAGCCAAGTTTACTTGGCATGGGTGCGTCCACAACAAGCAGTAGAGTTGCAGATTGCAGTGGTTGAAGCAGCGGAAGGGCAGCCGGTAGAAGGCGTGGGACCTCCTGAGTTGCCTCCCGGTGGTGGGGAGGTACTCACGGAGTTCGAGGACATTTTTCCGGAGGATTTGCCAAAGGGGCTGGCACCGCGGTGCAACATCGACCACAAGATCAATGTTGTGCCAGGTGCGTCACCAACTGTGCCATCTTACAACCGCATGAGCGACGCGGAGCTTGCAGAGCTCAAGAAGCAGTTGGGGGAGTTGGTGGACCAAGGTTTCATTCGGCCGTCGGTGTCTCCATACGCGACGCCGGTGCTGTTCGTCAAGAAGAAATCATGAGAGCTGCAGATGTGCGTGGACTACCGGGCGCTCAACAAGATCACAGTGAAGAGTCACTACCCGTTGGCACAGGCCGAGGAGTTGTTTGACTAGCTTTGAGGCACGCGTGTCTCCAGCAAACCGGACCTGAGGTCGAGATACCACCAAATCCGCATCGCAGAGGAGGATGTGGAAAAAACCGCGTTCCGGACGTGGTATTGACACTTCGAGTATCTCGTGATGCCTTTTGGGCTAACGAATACTCCGGCTACGTTCATGGCGCTGATGAACCGGGTATTCCACCCCTACATGGACCAGTTTGTGGCCGTTTTCCTCAACGACATCCTTGTGTACTCGCAGATGGTGGAGGAGCACCCTGAACACCTGCAGATGGTAATGGAAGTGTTGAGAAAGGAGCGGCTGCTTGCCAAGCTCAACAAGTGTGAATTCGCCAAGCAAGAGGTGGATTTCCTCGGGCACATTGTTAGCGGGAAGGGGATCCACATGGACCCAAAAAGGTGGAAGCAGTGAAGGAGTCGCTAGAGCCGGCGTGCATGCGTGACATCCAGGTTTTCCTGGGTTTTACGAACTACTATTGGAAGTTTATCAGGGGGCACGCGCCAATGGGAGCACCCTTGAGAGACCTGCTCAAGAAGGATTTTGTGTCGCCCGGACTTGGGCGTGCATGCGATCACGGTCCTAGCGGGATCTCCAATCATCCGCAACCTGTTTGCGCACGGGTACGCAGAGGACGAGGAGTTTACAGGGAACACGGTGAAGGGGTGCAAGTGGGATGGCTAGTATTGGCAACGTCAGAAAGGGAACCCGATTGTGGTGCCGGGGAGTGTGTCGTTGCGGAAAGCGCTGTTGCAGGAGGCACACAACTCGCACTATAGTGGTCATTTTGGCCACGACAAGACCTTCAAGATGCTTCCGCGCCAATATTGGTGGACAACGATAGGAGCAGATTGCAAAGAGTACGTGAGCAGCTGTGACACATGCCAAAGGATCAATTCACGGAGGGCACGGGCCCCAAGAGAGCTGCAGCCACTACCAGTGTCGGAGCGCCCGTGGACGGACATCTCACTCGACTTTGTGGGGGGTCTTCCACGAGGTGCAACAGGCAACACCATGGTGCTGGTGGTAGTGGACAGGTTCAGCGAGATGATGCACTTTACTCCATGTGCGGAGAGATCAGGACATGAGAGACGGCTCAACTCGTCTTGCAACAGGTCATCAAACTTCACAAAGTGCCGAAGTCCATGGTCTCGGACTGCGACCCACGCTTCACCTCCCGGTTTTGGGAGGAAATCTTCAAGAAGCTGGGCACCCATGTGGCTCTTCCATAGGCCTACCATCCCCAAACAGATGGCCAAATTGAGCGCACCAATCAGACCATGGAGTAGCTGCTATACGGGATCTTGGAGCCGGATGGTCAGGGATGGGAATGCAAGCTCCCGGTGGCTGCGTTTGCCTACAATTCAGCAGAGCATGCCTCTACGGGGCGGTTTCCCTTTGAGGTAGTGTATGGGGTGCAGCCTGTATGTCCCTCACACAGAGCAACGGGATCGGACCTATCCGTTGTGTAGCAGTTTACAAGTGACTTCACGGAGGTGTACCGCGGCGTACGAGATGCGCTTCACAAGATGCAGCAGCAGATGACGTGGCAAGCAGACAAACACCGGACAGCCGAGGAGTTCTCGGTGGGATAAACGGTGCTACTGAGCTCGCGGAACCTGCAGCTGGCCAGGGTGGGCAGCGACAAGCTCAAGCCTCGGTGGGTGGGCCCTTTTCTGGTCAAGGAGAAGCGGTCCGCGGTGAGCTACGATTTGGAGCTGCTGGACCACGACGGGATCCATCCCATGTTCCACGCTTCTCTTCTCAAGGCCTTCAAGGAGCCGAATTTGTAGTTCGCGGCGCGGGGACAGGCTCCTCCTCCACCAGTCTTGGTGGAGGGTGAAGAGGAATATGTGGTTGAGAAGATTCTCGGGCACCGCCGGCGCAATAACGGGTGGTAGTACCTGGTGCAATGGCTTGGCTATGTGCCTGAGCACAAATGCTGGATCCCTAAAGCTGGTTTCAACAAGGGCGGTGCTGTCAACACGGTCCTCCGAGCGTACCAAGAGCGCACCAAGACGATATGCCCTCGGAGGGGGGGGAGGGTAATGTTATGGGACCCGCCGGTTGAGGCGGTGTTTTCATCACCCTGATAGCATCAAACACCTTGTTTGAGACATGAAAAATCGTGCACGTTTGGTCCATGAACCAAGTCATTCTGTGCAAGGAAGAGAGAGATACGGCAGGGCAAAGTTGGGTGGTGCGCGTCCGGAAAATGGACGGGAGCACCTGTTCGACCCCAACGAGGTGGAGAGACTTTCTCGCCCACTGCAGCCAAAGCGCCCCTATATGGACGCTTAGCCAATGATGCAAGGTTCATTGGGGTCCATGGGCGCTTCGGGATGGCGGCTGGAGCTGCATTCGCAAGCAAGGGCGCTTCGGACGGCCGTGACCTCCGGAGGCGGTGCTGTCAGTAGCGGTCACGCATGGAGCACTCAAACGGCCATAACCTAGCCGTTTCTCTATGGATTGAGGTATTCTTTGGTGCGTTGGAAAGCTCACAGCACGTACTACATGATGCATGTGTTATTTGCATGAGTGCACCTTGATAGAGGGCTTCTGAGTACCGAGTAGCTTTTGGCTGACTCATAGGGGCTGGTACATAAGGAAGTCTAGGAGTTGTTATGGGCATGCCAATCTTACCCACAGACTCTCTACCTTGCATTGTACTGATCTATCAATTCTAAGGATTTATTCCTTGCCCAACTCTCCTTTTTCTCCAAGCGTCGCCTTGCACACATCCATTTGGTCCTACAAGTCTTCTGCAGCGCACCTTGGTGCAAACGCCGCCGGGAGAGTCGTACGATGGGAACCTCGGTCACTAACAACTCGCTTGCTGCTAGGAGAGGGTCGTGTAACATCTAAAGGGTTGTCCCATAGACCAAGGGGTCGAGGGTTGGGAAGTTTATCCTAAGGGCTCGGCGTGTGAAAGGCACGCCGGGCGCCCCTCCGTTTACAGTTACCCTCTCCTCCTAGCTGATGAACGTTTCGACCAACTCCGAGGAGCGGATATCACCAGATACGCATGGCATCCGCTAACATAAAAAAGACAGCATTTTGAGCCTGCTACGGGCACTTTGAGTTCATGGTTCATGGTTTGGAATCACAAAAACCCTTGCAACGTTCCTGATGGAAATGAACATTGTTTTTGGTAGTACCTCGACCATTTTGCCGTGGTGTACCTGACAACATTCAGGTGTACAGCCAGAGCACAATGGAAATCTCTGAAAGTTTTTGAAGTTTTACAAAGAGAGAAATCTTTCTAAAAACTCTCAAAATGCGACTTTGTTCGTCGTTCGATGAAGGTTTTGGGTTACTTCATCAACAGTGGACGGATCACCATGGATCCAAAAACAGTGTTAGCAGTTGTTGATTGGCTGACACCAATCAACGTTAAAGAATTTCAAGTTTTTCTCAGATTCTACACTTACTACAGGTGATTTGTGCAGAGTTACATACGAGTGTCAGGGCCTCCCTCTGACCTCACTAAAAAAAGATTGAGTGGCGGTGGGGAGACATCGAACAAGAAGTGTTCACCGCTTTTCAAAACGCTCTGACCTCGGCGCCGACCCTACGATTAGCCGATCCAATGGTCGACTATGTCATGGCTACAGATGCATCAGAACAAGCCATTGGCGCGGTTCTTCTGTAAGATCATGGCAACGACAAGCAACCGATCGCCTACATGTGTCAGAAACTGCGAGGACGAGAACTCAATTTCGCGGTCCACAAAAAGGAGATGCTGGCGGTCATGCATGCATTCAAGACATGGCGATGCTATCTGGATTGTCAGTGATGCATCGTATGCACGGACCATCACGCGTTAAAATGTTTGAAGACGTAGTAGAATGTCAGCCAACATCAAACCCGATGGATGGAGGTCATTGAATCCGGGTTTGACTACGAAATCGAGTACCGGCCAGGAAAAACCGATCAGGCGGATGTACCCAGCCACCGACCAGATTTAATAGTCAACGTGGCAATCCTACAACTACAACAAAACACATAATTCAAGCAATTGTTTGCACGAGGCTACAACCAGCACGACGGATATGATAAAACAAAATTCTGGTTCGATGAACCCTACTGGCGATGACACTTCACTTGCCAAGTGGTCGTTCCCCCAAACAACAAACTTTGTCGTATGTTGCTCGAAGAATGCTATGACACTAGGCCAGGTGGACACTCAGGACAAGACGCTGAAGAAGCTGGTGAAAAACTATTGGTGGGACAAGATGCAATCCAACATGGCTAGCTTATACAAAACCTGCGACACTTGTCAGCAACATAAATCTTGTCACATGGGGCCACCCGGACTCCTACAACTGCTCTTGCTGCGACGGAACCATGGGCTTATATCTCCATGGACTTCGTCACGGGATTACTTGTCACACCCGAGGAATATGACACAATCCTTGTGGTTGTGGACGGATTCTCAAAATTGTCCCACTTCATTCCGACAATGACCATGATCACCACTGAGGGAAGAGCAGGGTTGTTTCCAAACAACATCGTATTGCTACACGGCGTACCATGATCCATCACAAGCGACAGAGACGGTCGATTTATCAGCCGTTTTTTGTGCGAACGCATAACTTGCTATGGCAGCAGAATTCAACTTTTGACGGCGTTTCATCCCCAAACCAACGGTCAAACCAAGCAGACAAATCAGACGCTCAAACTCCTGCTCCGAACAGTATGTGAACCTCATGGGACAAATTGGGCACAAAATCTACCGACTACCAAAATCGCACATAATTTGGCAACTTCTACTGCAACGGGTAAAACCACATTTGAAGTGGTGTATGGAAACCTTCCCGCCAGACCAGTTGGACTACAAAGCCACAGAAACATTCCCCCAGTTGACGTTCAACTCCAAGATTTCACCATCGCCTGGGAGGAAACACGTCAAACCCTCTCTAAAACACAAGGAGCGATGAAGCGAGCACCTGACCGATATCGTAGCGACGAAATTGTCACCGCTAGCGACAAATTCCTCCTTAGCTCGGTGAACATCAAACTTCGCGGATCCGACTCTTTGAAGCTCAAACCCCGATGGTTGGGACTGTTTGAGATCAAGCGCATGCAAACCCCTGTGGTTGCACGACTCAAACTGCCCCATGTTAGCAGACTCAAGCACTATCGAGACCTCAGCGTGAACTTCCCTGGCAGAGATGTCCCTCCTCCGCCTCCCGTTCAAGTGGACGAAGACACGGAGTCCGCCATTAAGGACATCCTCGTCCATCAACGACAAGGAAAGACAACAGAATATCTCTTCAAGTGGCACGGCTATGACGTCGCGCATAACAGCTGGGAACCCTACAACAATCTTCGAGACGTCGATCATCTCAACGACGGCTACTACCGTTGTCTCCGGGCCACATCTGGATGCCCGCCGGGACATAGCGGCTAGAAATGGGGGAATTGTTACGTACCAAACGTACACGAGTCCCTAATCTTCTCAGGTGGACATTTTTGTTATTAGAAAAAAAGCGCATCACTTCGCGAGAACCGCGATATTCACTCCGACGGCCGAGGGTAAACTGGCCAACTGCCCCGCCCCCAGTGGATACTCTCCAACCTTCTGACAACTTTGACAACTCTCGCAAACCTACAAACATAAGTGTCACGACCTTTTGGACAACTTCTCGATGCATCACAACGAATGTGGAATTCTAATGATGCATCGTGCATCTTCACCGTCGATTCTCGAAGACCTCAGAATTCTCAGCGGACCTTCTCGAATCCGACCACTGACGACGCGACTCGGTACGCGTCGCTTGACATTTGACCCAATGACCCCGACTTTGCTTCATTCGTAACTTGACACTTGTATATATACATATGTTTGACCATTTTGACACTTTTCATCGAAGTACACTTACCGCTAATGATAAGATCCTCAATTGTCCCAAATTCTTAATCGTTAATTCTTCATTCTTAAGTTGCCTCGCAACTTCTACTTGTTCACCATCTACGCTCCGTTCGGCATAACAGAATCAGAATTTTTTTCCAAACGAGCGGTACATGGTCATTCTGTTGGAGGTCTAAAGTGACCGGATATTTGGTGAAAATAGGAAAGTATTACAATGCACCCTTCGTTTCGCTCGATAGACTAGCGATGTCCATAATTGAAACGGAAAGAAGGTGGTGTCCATAGTCCAAAACAAGAAGTTAGCGGTGTCCATAGTCGAAACAAAATGACAGTGGTGCACATGTTTTTCATTTTGCGAGCGTAAACGGGCATGGCTAACACATGTTTCATTTATTGAACAGATTTGACATGGATTTCAACTTTGAGGTCGAAGTCGAACTTTGCCAGTCATAGGGAGCCCGCAAGAGGGGATTTCAACTTATCCCGTTTTCACTCACACAATGAAAAGCATGGGTACCGCTATCATTTCGTTTTTTACTATGGACACCGCTACTGTCACACGAGTCCCTAATCTTCTTGAGTGGGTATCTCCGTTACTACACAAACAGTCCATCGCGGTGCAAGAACCGCAATATTCACTCCGACTACTCAGGGTACACTCGTCAATTGCCCCACCCTCAGTGGATACACTCAAACCTTCTGACAGCTTTGACCACTCTTGCAAACCTATGAATAGAAGTGTCACAATCTTTCGGACAACTTCTTGACGTCTCACGATGAATCTAGATTTTTAAAGATGCATCCTGCATCTTCACCGTTGATTCTCAAAGACCCCAGACTTCTCAACGGACCTTCTTCAATCCGACCACTCACGACGCGACTCGCACGCGCCGCTCGACATTCGACCCAACGACCCCAACTGTGCTTCATTCGTAACTTGTCACTTCTATACATATGTTCGATCATTTTGACACTTGTCATCGAAGTACACTTGCGGCTTATTATAGATTACTCAAGTGTCCGAAATTCTAAATTGCATTTTTCCCCGCAACTTCAGCCTGTTCACCATCAATGCTCCGTTCGACGTAACACTTGGTATCAGAGCACAACGGTAGTAGAGAGGCATTTGACTACATTTCCCATCCAAAGGACTACCTCACACAAGTCTTCAGCGCAACTCGCACGTAAGGACTTCGTAGACTTCACGACTACGATGTGAAGCGAGCAAACACAACCGACAACCAGCAGTGGGTCTTTGGTGACGACTTCGGCGATGGAGGAGCAAAACATGCCAGTGCACACAAACCCTGAAGCGACAGCAAACGCTGATGTGGCAGGATTTGCGGTAGCTGGAACAACCCCTATGGATTTGGCGACCAATCCGGTCACGGATCCAACGACGGTGAACTAGCTACCCCTACCAATAGCCTTGACAAGGACAGCAGGGATGACAGGTGGCATTGGACGACAGGCACGGATCAACGAGGAATTGGCGAACAAGATCACTGCACTAAAAGGAGTCAGCAACCACCTGCTCCAACAACTCAACGTTGCGATGGAGGCTCTTTGCAATGAACGTGCGCGTGAAGGAGAGCTCATCAGGAGATATTTTCAACTCTTGAGCAAACCCCAAATTCTTCCGCCTCCACCACAACCGTTCGATCCTGCGGACTCAAAAGGACCAACGGTTCAGATGTGGCTAACGAGTTTGGAGGTGTACTTCACCGCTGCTGGGGTCAACAACGATCAATAGAAAACTGACCACGTGGCCACGCTTTTGCGGGGCACGACATTGAATTGGTGGTCCGACCTAAAGACCATCCAACGGCAGCAGTAGACCAACATAGCATCATTAACGGCTCACGACACTTGTCTCACATTACCGACCGCAGGCGTTCTACACTTGGAGCAGATTAACCCACAGATGCAAGACACACTGACGCTACCAACCGACTGGAACAAATTGTCACGCGTGATGCTTGCATGCTTTGGACGACTGAACAAAACGTTTGACGCACGGTACAAGCTTCAACATCTGTGTTTGTAGTCCAGTGTGGTGGAGTACACGCAGAGATTCCGCGAGATTATCATTGGAGCAGACATCGCCCTCGACGAACTGTATTTTCACTACAACAATGGCCTCAAGCAAGATATCCGGCAAGCGACCACTATTTTGGGCATCCAGAACGACTTGCCACGGATGATCGTAGCAGCAGAAAGAATCAACAGTGTCGACTACAATCCTCAGATCCAGGAATCCTATGACTGGAAACCTCCTAATTACAGTTACCCTGGGAACAGAGAAAACCTGTCGACGGACTCCTCAACTCCAATGAAAGTGGACGCCGTTGACCAGAGAGACATGCCAACCTGCTACAACTTCGGAAAAGTTGGACACATCACTCGCAATTGCCCGATCAAGCAGCAGGCCAAAAAGGGAGGAAGGTGAAGAAAAATGAGTCAAGAACTAGCAAAGGGTAAGAGTAAAAGGCGCAACTCTTGTCCGTGAGGAGCGGTTCGCGCCAAACGATTGCCCATCTGAACAACCCACATCGCTGCAGATGGGTTCTGAGGTCGTAAATGTTGATGAGGGGTACGAGGACGACCAACAGGCGATAGTAATAAAAGTTCATCTTCGCGGATGCAGAGGTCGCAGAACGGAACTGGCACTACAAGAAGGTTCGCAAGCTAGGTTTGCACACCAAACAAGGGAGGTTTGAAAGATGAACCATCGATGGAATACTAAAAATAAAGAGACTCCGAGAACCGATATGACTACAAGTGGGGGATCCACGAGATGTAATGGTCTGGAGAAGTTGTCCACTGAGCGATCACAAAATCATCCTCATACTAGAGTTTTTGTACCAGCACAATCCACAGGTCGACTGGAACAGCGGCGGCATCTACGTGGAGATCAACGTGTTGGCACTAGTGGTTGTGGAGGCACCTTTAAGGATGCCTAGCTCTCACTGAAGCATGCTACTAGTGTTTGGGCAGCCAATGGACACCTTTGGTGAAGAGTGTGGAGCACAAGGATCATGGATGTGGGTGGGCAGAACACGTCGCATTCAGTAGAGCTGAATTGAAACACGTTTTGTCACTTAGAATAGTGAGACTACATCAAATCCTTATAGCCTATGATCTAAGCTTTCCAACGCATCCAAGCACGCCCAAAACGGAGCAGTAGAGTCCCTGCTACGGCCGTCGAAGTAACCCTTGGTGGAGCCGCCCACCTGGCCTTGCACTCTAGGCAACGGGAGACACTTCGACGATGACCCGTCGAAGCGCCTTTCCTCGCCCTTGAGTCAAGGAGAAGTTCACCCTGGTCAAGGAGGTCCTTATGGTTACCTCATTCATGCCCCTGGTGCATTTGGAGGCCATTAGGAAGGAACTCGGATCACTGGCGGTGGACTATCCCTCCACCCATGGCGGGTACCAGATTCCACCCGCCCAACACACGATTTTAGGGCTAGGCTAACTTTGTGAATACTCATTCAAATCGAGTGATTCAAAGCTCGATCCTGCATGGAAAAATCCAAGAAATCCAAATCTAAAGTCATGTTACGTGTTTGACCACTCCTCAGTGGTCGTACCAGGGATTACGATCAACGTCACTCATGGCAAGGGGCACACCATGTCAACAATCTCCCCCTACTACCGCAGCCTTGATGCCCTATCCTTGGAACCTGTAGCATTTTAAACTTCACAGCGCAGACCGAGCTCCATGCAGCTTGTGTCGTACCTGTCCTTGGGCTGTGCCTTGGTCATGGCATTGGCGAGCATGCGCTTAGTGCCACAATGCACGATAGCCGCATCTCCCTTCGCCACCAAGTCTCGCGCATAATGATGCCGGATCTCGATGTGCTTGGTCTTCCTGTGCAGAACCGGGTTCCGGTTCAGGCTGATGGAACTCATGTTGTTGAAATTAAGTACCGTCTGCTTCTTTTGTGGTACCCCGATCTCCTTTAGCAGCCGCCGTAGCCACACAGCCTCCTTTGCGGCTTCCGCGAGCACGATGTGTTCCGCTTCGGTGCTGGACAGTGCCACACAGTCTTTCTTCCTGATTTCCCATGAAACTGTTGCACCACCAAGCACAAACACATACCCTGACGTTGATTTTCTGTCATCCACGTCACCAGCCTAGTTGGCTTCCGAATAGATGACCAACTCGAGGGAGTCATCACGCGATCTCCCTCCAAACACGAGCCGCGACTGTTTTGTCGCCTTGACATAGCGGAGGATCCGCTTCGCCGCTTACCAATGCAGTGGCCCGAGGTCAGCAACATAGCGGCTCATTTGGCCCTCCGTGAAGGCCAGGTCGGGCCGCATCGCTACCATAGCGTACATGATGCTCCCCACCGCGGACTGGTACGGCACACCTGCCATCTCCTCCTTCTCCTCATCCATGCTCGACCCCATGCTCGAGGTTAGCTCACATGTGGTGGTCATGGGTGTGCCGATGGGGTTGCACTCCTCCATGTTGTAGCGGCGGAGCACCTCTTACACGTACTTTGCCTGCCCCATCTCCAACGTGCGTGCCTTGCGGTTTCTCTTGATGGTGATGCCGAGGTAGTACTTGAGCTCGCCCATGTCGGTCATTTTGAACCGACCGCCCAGCTACCGCTTCAGGTTCACCAACTCCTCCATGTTCGATGACACGAGGATGAGGTCATCCACGTAGAGGACCCCGATCTGGTGCAACCCCGGCTGCTTCCGCACGTACATGCTCTGATCTGCTTTGCAGCACTTGAAGCCGAGCTTGGCCATGAAGCCGTCCATTTTCAGGTACCACATGAGTGGCGCTTGGTTCAGCCCGTATAGCGCCTTACGAAGTAGGCACACCTTTCCCGGCGGCGCGTCAACCCCCTCCAGCACCTCCATGAGGACCTCCTTGTCCAGATCACCATTGAGGAATGCAGTTTTCACATCCATTTGGTGGACTTTGTAGTCGTGCGCCGCCGCCACCGAGAGGATGGAGCGGATGGAGGCAAACCTCGCCACCTGTGTGAAGGCTTCTTCGTAGTGTTCAACCTTCCGCTGGGCATACCCCTTCACAACCAGCCCCACTTTGTACCGCTCCACCTTCCCCTCCTTGGTGAGTTTCTTCTTGAAGATCTACTTGGAGCCGATGATTTTTGCATCCTCTGGCCCGTCAATCAGCTGCCAAGTGCCATTCTCTTCATGGGAGGCAAGCTCAGATTTTATGGCTCCCTCCCACTCAGCCCCAGCCTTCTGCTGCAATGCCTCCTTGACAGTCTTGGGCTACTCTTGCGCAAAGAACGCTCGAGCAAACCCAGTCCAGATGCCCTCCGCAGCATCATACCATTTTGCCCTCCTCCTTGAGCGTCCGCTTCTTCAGGACAACTGCTGTTGAAGCTGCGGCTGCTGCTGCCGCTGCTGTTGCTGTTGCTTCTACTCTCTCGCGGCACCACTTGCACCGCTGGCTTGCTCCCCCTCTCTGGGGGACCGTGGAGATGCGGGCTCACTCCCTGCCTTCTCGTTCAGCTCCACTGCTGTCGGCGCTTCGGACTCATTATCCGACATGGCTGAATGCAAATCAGCCCCTCCCCCATCCCCCAGATGGTTTTTGTCGGTTGGAGCCGCTCAGACGTCACCCTCTTTTGCGTCCTCTGGCATCTCCCCTTCGAGGAGGGCAGCCACTCCCCACGCTTGGAGAGACCCGCATCCTTGTCGGTCCAACGGCTCTCCTCATCAAACGTGACGTTGTGACTCTTCACGATTTGCTGCCTCCGTGGGTCAAAGAGTTGGTACGCCTTGCTCCCGCTCTCATACCCAACGAAGATGCACCGGCGAGTCCGCGGATCCAGCTCTCCCCGCCCCTCCCGTGCCTGCACAACAACATGTGCAACACAACCAAATGTGTGGAGGTGTGCCACAGTTGGTTTCCTTCAGCTCCGCACTTCTTGTGGTGTCTTCCACACCTTGGACTCCGTGTCTTTTAGCGGCTTCGTCAGGGTCAGGTTCATGATGTACGCTGCTGTCCGTGCCGCCTCATCCCAGTACCGCTGCGCGAGACCAGCATCGCTCAACATGGACTAGACTATGTTGAGGATGGTGCGGTTCACCCTCTCGGCGACGACGTTCTGCTGCGGAGAGTGTGGCATACTTTTCTGCCACGCAATCCCCTTGCTCTTCATCCATGCCGAGCAGCCCTCGTACTCGCCGCCGTTATTGCTCCAAAACACTTTCACCTTCAACCCTTTTTGCCGCTCCACTGCTGCCACAAACTCCTGCATACATTTCAGGACATCACTCTTCCTCTTGATGATGTAGAGGTAGAGCTTACGGCTGTGATCGTTGATGAATGTCACGAAGTAGCGAGCACCCTTAATGGAGCTCTTGAATGGTCCACACATGTCAGTGTGGACCACCTCCAACTTCGTCAATGCACGCGTCCCCTTACCATCGAATGGCTGCCGTGTTGCCTTGCCGGCCATGCACATCTTGCACACGGTATTCTTGGCTGCATCAAGGCCCTTGACCTCAAGACCCCGCACCACTTCCTTCTTTGCCATGTCCCTCACAGTTGAAGGAGCGATGTGACATAAGCGGCGGTGCCATAGGTCCAGATTTCCTTCATGTTTTGTCACGAGGTTGACGGCGTCAGTCCTCGTCGCATCGGGAAGAACCTTGGTATGAAGAAGGTACAGCTCCTCCTCCCTCTTGTTATGTGCAATCACCTTGCCATCCCCTTCCTTCTGGATGATGGACTCTTTCTTGTTAAAGAGTACCTTGAGCCCCTTGTCGGTAAGGCGGCTCACTGACAGCAGGTTTGCCTCAAAGTTGGACATGTGGAGCACGTTGTAGATGGTACATGGAATAACTATCCCGTTCATAACCGACTCAATGCAAACATTGCCTTCGCCTGCGGCCAACTCCGTTTTTCCATTGGCCACTGTCATGCACCGCTCGGTGGCACCGTAGGTGACGAATGCCGCCCGGTTGCACTGTGTGTGGCGGCCTGATCTGGAGTCGATCACCGTGACTTCTGGATCTGTCAAGTCGGTAGACTCCCTGGCCATCATGGTTTGGTTTTCCTTCTTACCACCCTTCCCAGGCTGTTCCGACTTCTTGTTGGGGCAATCGTGTGCGTAGTGGCCCTGTTTGCCACAATTGTAGCACTCCTCTTTGTTGTCACCTTTCTTGGTTCCCTGCTTGGCACCCTTCCCCTTCTTGCCTCCCCATCCACCTTGAGGGCGGACGGCATAGGCAAAACTTGACGTTGCCCAGTTCTCTCTCCTACCACGACGCATCCATTCATTGCAAACATACTCAGCCACCTTTGGGTACTTCAGCTCCAACTATCCGGCAAGGCCAGAAGGAGGATCATGACTTGTAGCTGAGGGTCAACCTTCCATCTAGTGGCTACGCACTCGACAGTGAGGGACTCGATCTACTGCAGAATCTCCATGATGTCGTCGCCTTCGTTGGCTCAAAGGGTGACCAGCCTCTTGAAGACAAAGAGCAAATTAGCAAGGTTGGTGGACTGGTAGATGCTGCAGAGCTTCATCCAGGCATCCGCGACCTCCGTGCATCCTTGAATTAGTGTGCACTGTGGCTGAGCTAGCGCTAACACCAGCAATGCAAGCGCCTTCTTGTTGCGCTTCTTGTACTTGTCCACTTCCTCCGGTGTCGCGTTATCCGGAGGGGCGTTCTCTTTGCCGTTTACCAGCTCAAGAAGGCCCTTGTTATTGAGGTAGACCTCAAACTGCCACCTCCGCAAAGGAAAGTCGTTCACATCAAACTTGGAGACGGAACCGATGCTCTCTTGCTCGGTCGTTGCCATGGCGCGCGGCAGTAGCGTGAAAGTTGAGGAGCTAGGGTCCTTCTAGGCACATGGGTCCATAACCCTTTTTTGGCACTAGTGGGTGTGGAGGCAACCTCAAGGATACCTAGCTCTCACTGAAGCACGCTACCAGTGTTTGGGTAGCCAACGGAAACCTTTGGTGAAGAGTGTGGAGCACAAGGATCACGGATGTGGGTGGGCAGAACACTTTGCATTCAATAGAACTGAATCGAAACACGTTTTTGTTACTTGGCATAGTGAGATTACATCAGATTCTTATAGCCTGTGATCTAAGCTTTCCAATGCATCCAAGCACGTCCAAAACGGAGCAGTAGAGTCCCTGCTACGACCGTCGAAGTAACCCTTGGTGGAGCCACCCACCTGGCCTTGCACTCTAGGCAACGGGAGGCGCTTTTACGATGACCCGTCGAAGCGCCTTTCCTCACCCAGAAGTCAAGGAGAAGTTCACCCTGGTCAAGGAGGTCCTTATGGTTACCTCATTCATGCCCCTGGTACATTTGGAGCCCATTAGGATCGAACTAGGATCACTGGCGGTGGATTATCCCGCCACCCATGGCTGGTACCAGATTCCACCCGCCCAACACCCGATCTCAAGGCTAGGCTAACTTTCTGAATACTCACTCAAATCGAGCAATTCAAAGCTTGATCCTGCATGGAAAAATCCAAGGAATCCAAATCCAAAGTAAGATTTGGTGTTCTACCACTCCTTAGTGGTCGTACCCGGGAGTACTATCAACGGCACGCATGGCAAGCGACACTCATGGCAAGGGGCACACCATGTCAACACAACGATGCCAAACGACAACTTGTGCGTGCAAGACGGAAGCTGACAGCGGAAGCAACAGAGGTGGAAGCAGCAAAGGAAGCTGTGAAAGCCAAAAAAGACAACTTTTGCACCCTATATCACTCAACGTGGCCAAGCACTGTATACGATGAGGGGCTCGTGAGTGGCTCATACATCTCAAGCCAATGGGAGAAGCAGAAGTAGTAGCAGCTGACTCATCATCAGCCTCATCAGCCTCATCGACCTTGACAAAGTTCGCGATGGTACCCGAGGAGTTCGCATCTCTCAATTAAGAGTCTGTAGACGTCTTCCTCGACGAAATACCAAAAACTTTACCTCCTCAGCGAGAGATCAACCATCGCATCGCACTAAAGCCGAGCAGCAGACCTACCATTCAATGGGCCTATGGGACGAGCGATCACAAGCTGACATAGCTGAAAATGTAGCTTGACGAGATGCTGGGTCAGGGGTTCATCCGCCCATCCACGTCACCATACCCTACACCAGTACTATTCGAGAAAAAGAAAAACGGTGAGATGCGGATGTGCGCGGATTACAGGGCTTTGAACGACGCTACCATCAAGGACCGATACCCTCTCCCTCGGGCTGAATTCTTTTTTGACCAAGTCCGAGGATCCCAATTTCTTAGCAAAATCGAGTTGCGCATCGGATATCACCAGATATGTGTCGCAAACACAAACATAAAGAAAACATCATTCCAAACCCGTTATGGGCACTTCAAGTTCACAGTTATGTAGTTTGGACTCGCATATGCCCCAACGACATTCATGGCGGCAATAAACAACGGCTTTTTGCTGTACTTGGACGATTCTATCCTGTGTACCTTGAGGATATTCTTGTGTGCAGCCGCATCCCGGAGGAGCACGATGGATAAGGCTGCACACGAATCCACGGATTCATGAATCCGTTTCACGAATACCGAATCCGGATCCGGATTCACGAATCCGGATCCAGGTTCAGGTCTCATTTAGGTATTCGCGAATCCTCGTGCGAATC
>SZWC01015369.1:39629-51486 GCA_023375785.1 Penium margaritaceum | reverse complement strand
CCAGACCCTTGCCGTTGTGTGCACGACTTGTGACTGTCCTCACCGTCTGACCAGGCATTGACGGTTAGTCAGCGGCAATATCGCTAGGAAGCTTCCACGCATTTCCTCATGGTATCAGAGCAGCCAGACCCCTCGCGCTGAGTTGTGTTGTAGAGGCGCAGCACCGGGAGCAATTGTGACAGTCACCACCGCAGCCGTATCCTGGGACTCGTTGCAGCCGTTTTCAACGACATCATCACTCAATCCCCACCACCTCATCGGGTGAGCTGCGGCATTTACTAACTCCAGCAGCAGCACCACCACCACCACCGGGTGGCAGCAGCAGCCGTGTCTTGCTGCCAGCCTATACAAAAAAAAGGAATAGCAGCTCGCAGTAGTAGGTTGCGGTGGCGGCTGCGCGCATTAACTGCGCGTGGCGACGGCAACAGCTCGCAGCAATAGCGGCATCAGCAGCCGCGAGCACCAACAGCAGCGAAGCAGCAGCAGCGAAGCAACAGCAGCGGAAGCAGTAGTAGCGCAGCAGCAGCATTTCACGCTGCGCAATTTCTGTTGTGCAGAAACTGCGCAGCACTGCGCAGGCCTCCATGGCATTGTGCTGGCCTACGCAGCCCCTGCGCAGCCGCGAGCAACGGGTGACGAGGTCACTCCCACTGGTCACGCGGAGTTCTCGTGACCTTAAAAAAAACTTGGCGTAAAATAGGCTAGCGTAAAAAACGGTAGCGTTTTTTCCATAGCGTAAAAAATGTTGATGTCATCATCGGCTGTGCTGACGTTAGCAGTTCTGGGGTCAAAACATCATTTTTTTCTGAATGTTTCAAATGCTCGAGAAACGCTGTCGGTTTCTTGTTTGAAGCATTTTTTACATGTGGCCCCATACTGAGCGCTGACATGGCTCCAACCGTTGACAAGGATAAAGGACCATCTGATCCCTCAGCCTCCTCCTCAGGGGTCCCAAGCCCACGCTCGCAGGCTATTGAGGACCTGGGGAGTCAGCAAGATGAGATACGTTGCCTACAACAGCAGCAGACCGACCGCACACCATCCGCACGCTCACAAATCTTCTTCGGAGTCAGTCCACGGCCCCACAGCAGACCTCCGGGGGAGTCGGCGATGTCACACTTTCTGCACAGCAATCAGCATCTACACCGAGGAGAGTGGCAGGACAGGACCCGCCACTTCTTGATCCTTTGGAGGAGGACCCTGATATGCCAGGCATGGACGATGACACTCCCAAGAGGGAGATTTACGTACTTCAGGAGCGTCTTCACCAGATGTAGACGCGTTCCAGTTCCCTGTTCCCGGAGATCTGATTCTCGGGTGAGACCTACCTCGGTGATTTTCCTCATCCCGGTGTCTTCCACATCCCTCGTCTTTCCAAGTCTGTGGTTGCTCTCCCTATGGAGCGGCAACCTAAGGACTTCAAGAACCCCCTCTACAATATGTCAGCGAGGACGGCTTTGACTGCTGGGAGACCCTTTTCCAGGTGTGGGTCACTTCAGAGGGGATTTGGCCCTACTACCACTGTCAGTACCAGGTTACGGATCATGCTCAGGTGCTGACAGCGGCTCAGGCGATGCGCGGACTCCTTTGCGCCATGCCTTGCGAGACTGTCGTGGACTTTCGCCCCTTCCTTGGAGAGGCCGGCACAGGCGTGGGTGCTGACCCACCTCGAGCTAGGAGCTGGCATTGTCACTGCTTGCTGCAGAGACGCACGCCACTCGCGCGCCTCACATCCGCGCCTTCCACTCCCTTCGTAAGGGACCTGCCGGGCCCGCAACCGATTACTGGTTGCGCGCCATGCGCATGTACACACGCCTTGGGACCTCGAGAGGTACACAACTATTGGCACTTCGCAAGCTCATGATCGGAGTTCGTCTTAAGCATGCTGACATCTTCTCGGGGCACAGCGATGCCGCGCACGAGCCCTTCTCCACCTCCCTTCAGATTCTTCCTTGAGCGCATGAGCTTTTCCTCCAGGTGACTTCCGCCCGTGAGGCAACCGTCGTCCATCAGGAGAGTTCACTTGCTACACCGGGTCATCGCGTCACGACAGACGCCTCTCTCGTAGTTCACTTCTCCATCCTCTGCCTCGCCCTCCTCTTCCCCTTCCACCCCGACTACCCCGACTCAGCCGCAGGGTTTGGCAGCAGTAGCACAGGGGAAGAAGGGCGAAAAGAAGCTTGGCTCGAGCCGGCAATAGTCACCGTAGCAGAAGTCATCAGGCGATAGCAGTGGACGTACTATTCACTGCTACAATTGTGGAGGCGCTCACCGCTACATCGAGTGCCAGCAGCCGCTCGATTGGGCGCGGATCACTCATGGTCTTCAGGCTGCACATGCTCAGCGGTCTGCGTTGACCACAGCCTTTGGTCACGCGGCGACCATGACCGTAGCAGTTCTCGCTTCCCCACCGGCGAGCAACGGAGACCCGAACCCCCATGACCGCACTATCGCCGAGCTCCCTCAGCTCCTGGCGCTTCGCTCTCAGGGAGGTGCAAGTGTGTCATCACAGCCGGTTGGTTCACAGACTGTTAGTTCGTCTGTTCTCGTATCTCGTGATGACTCGTGTGGGGGAGTATAGCGGGCATGTGACAATAATGGGTCTGACAGTACAGATTGGATTTCTGAGTCTCACTTGTGTGCCCTTCGTCGTTCTCCCTCCTCTGTTGCGGAGCACCCGTCTGCAGCCGAGTGCTCCATTTCCCATTACACAGTGACGTCCTCCAGTCATGATTTGGGTGGTACTTGGATCATCGATTCTGGTGCCACTCATCACATGACCTGTCGTTGTAGTGACTTTGTTGTCCTCAGTCCTGTGGCGTTTGTTTGTGTTGTTCGCATGGGCTCTGGTCAGTCCTTGCCAATCGAAGGTGTTGGGATTGTGTGCTTCCATGGTTCGTCTGGCCCCTTGTATCTCTCCAACGTGCTTTTTGTGTCTGACCTTGAGCTCAGCTTGCTCTCTGTACATGCCTCCACTTTGATGTGACTCTCTGTGGAGCACATTGCAGACTCCACGATAGTGACTGCTCTTGATACTCGTATTGTTGTTCTTCGTGCATCTATTGTAGATGAACTGTATCGTGTTCCTCGGATCTCTTCTTCTCCTTGCTCCCCTTCCTCCCATGCTCCCCTTCCTCCCTTGCTCGTGTGTTTGTGACTGGTGTCCTGCCTGCTGCATCGACGTCTGTGTCATGTGGGATCCAACACTGTTTTGAAGCTCATAAGGACACAGCCCATCCTCAGTCTTGACGCAGCCTCTTTCGAGAAGCCGCCCAAGACCGATTGCCTGTTCTGCGCTCAAGGTAAGATGCATCGTTGCACCTATCCTGACTCCCGTTCTCAAGCCCTTCGTCCTCTCGAGTTGGTCCATTCGGGCCTTCTTGGTCCTCTCCCTGTCGAGTCTTTGTCCGATCAGGGCCGATATGTCCCGACCCTGACCGATGACTTCACCCGGATGCGGTGGGTCTACAGCCTCCGCCAGAAGAGTGATGCCGCTCTTGCGGTCCGTCTCTGGCTAGTGATGGCTGAGCATCAGTTTCACCACTCGCTACATACCTTCCGCTCGGATCCCAGCGGCACCTTACTTGGCGAGATGGACAGTTTCTTTGCCTATTGTGGGGTTTTTCACCAGGTCTCTACTCTTGCCACTCCTCAGCAGAACGGTGTCTTTGAGCGCTAGAACCGCACCATGGAGGATACGGTTCGTGCTATGGGGTCTGAGTGCAGTCTTCCGGAATCCTTTGATCTTGAAGGATTTGCCTACATGACGTGGGTCTGGAATCGCCTCCCGCACGGTCCTATTCCGGACCACGTTACACCGTACGAGCTCTGGTTTGGCCATCGTGCCGATCTGCGTCTTGCTCATGTCTGGGGCTCAATGGCTTCTGTGTGGTACACAGAGGATCAGCAGGTGTCCAAGGTCTCTCCGCGGGGTCGCTTTTGTGCCTTCGTCAGCATCTCCCTGCGGTTGAAGGCCTTGCGTTTTTGGGACCCCGTCCATCGTCGTATTGTTGAGTCCCGCGAAGCGCTCTTCTTTGAGTCTCTCACCTATCGCAATCTAACCTCGATTGTGTCGATGTCTGTCACACACGTTCCTAGGTATGAGGTTTCTCGACGGATGGGGGAGTCTGAGTCTACGAGTACCTCTCGTCCGGCTGATGTGTCCGTTTGAGCTGCCTCCACTTCTCAGTCTCCGGGTCTTGATGACCCGGCGATCATCGCTGTCTGCCCAGAGCCCTCTCCCGACCAGCCTGTCTCCTCTCCTGCGCCCTCGCGCCCCACGGACATCCATGATACTGTCCCTCTGTTCACCGGTACTCCTATCTCTGTGGGTGGTCCTGCTGCCACACCCAGTCCTGCGTCTCCCATCAGTTCACCAGCCTCGCCTCCCACTGCATCACCTGCCCTTGTGCCTCGGTCCTCACCGGATGTGGTCGTGCCTGTCTCTGAGCTTGCGATCAGCCCTTCGAGCCCAAGCTACTCGCATGATTCCGGTGGTCGTCTTTGACCGTTGGGCTCCGGAGTCAAGCGAGTGTCAGGTCCCGCATCCAAGCGCTCCACTTACAGCGTTGCGAGTGGTGATCCCGGCACAAAGGCCCTCGGCCGTAGTGTCCATACAGATCACACAGAGGTACATACAGCGTGTCCTGTAGGGCACGATCTCGTCACTGGCGAGTTTCGTACCGCTTATGATGCAGCAGCTGACCTTGTGGTTTTCAAGCCCAGTGTTGAGGCGTGTGTAATCGCCATTCAGAACTCTCCCTCGTTGGCGCATGATCCGGGCACACTGAGGGATGCCCTCTCATCAGAGGATGCCGACGCTTGGCGCGCTGACTGCGAGGATGAGCTTTGTGCCATCCGAGAGCACGGAGTTTACGAGCTAGTCGACCTTCCACCTGGGAGGAAGGCGATTCAAGTCAAGTGGGTCTTTTGCAAGAAGGTGAGGTTGCAGGGCTCACTTGAATGCCACAAGGCTCGCTTGGTCATCAAGGGGTACTCTCAGATCGAGGGCGTTGATTACACTGACACCTTTATCCCTGTCAGCCGCATGACCTCAACTCACACTCTGTATGGTATGGTGGCTCAGCATGACTGGGAACTGCACCTTATGGATGTGAACAATGTGTTCCTCCATGGCACTCTGGATGAGGAGATTTACGTCGCCCACCCACCAGGCTTTGAGGATGGTGTCAAGGTCTGGCGCTTGCGCAAGTCCTTGTACGGACTCAAGCAGTCTCCTCAATGCTGGAACAAAGCGATCACTGGCACTCTGACTCGTGCGGGATATGTACAGAGTGAGCCAGATCCCTCTCTCTTCATCCGACAGGCGCCTGAGCGGTTCACCACCATCCTGGTCTATGTGGACGACCTCCTGATCGCGTCTCCCTCCATGGAGGCCGTGAAGGAGGCCAAGGCGGTCCTCCAGACTGCCTATAGGATGAAGGACCTTGGTCTTGCAGTGGTGTTTCTTGGCATGGACATCGTACGAGACTGCAGAAGCTGGACGCTTCTATTGCGTCAGGCCCAATACGCATGTGTTGTGGGGGAGCATTTCAGTGACCTCCTTGGCCCAGGGCCCACGGCCTCCACACCTCTCACACCTGACGGGCAGGACGCCCAGAAGGTGGACAATCCTACACAGCTGGGGGAGATTGTGGATGTGACCTTGTACCTCTGCCTCATTGGATCTCTAATGTACCTGGCCACTACCACACGCCTCGACATTGCTTTTTCCGTCAACCTCCTTGCACAGTTTTCACACGCTCCACGTGTTAGAGCCCTCCAAGTGGTTGTGTGAGTGGTGTGGTATGTGGTTTCCACGTCGTACCTCGGACTTTGCTTTCACCGGCAGTGCTCGATGGTTCTTGACGGCTACACCGACAGCGAATGGGCCTGGAGCCCAAATGGACGCACTCGCACCGGTTACGTGTTCCAGCTTGGTGGTACCGCAATGTCCTGGCTCAGTGGGAAGCATGGCTGCATTCCACGTAGCTTGTCGGAAGCAGAGTATGTTGCTCTAGGTACAGGGGCTACTGAGGCACTGTGGCTACAGTGCCTTTTCCTTGAGTTGGGTCAGTCTGTGGTCTTCTGCTTTGTTGCGACAACCACAGTGCTCTTGCCATTGCGGAGAACTCAGGTGTCTTTCATGCTCGCACGAAGCACAGTGCGGTTGAGCACCACTTCGTGTGTGATCTGGTCGAGCGACACGTGATCTCCATCACATGGGTGGGCACTGACATGCAACGTGCTCACTTCTTGACAAAGGCACTGGTGCGCAGGAAGTTTGTGGTGGCCTTTCGTTCTGTTGGGCTGCGCCCCTTGCCTGAGAGTAGTTGAGTGCAGGGTATGTCTGTGCCTATGTCACGACTGTTGTTGCACTCGTCCTTGCACTCGTTTCAGTGCTCCGTGTGTATGCACATACGTACCATCGGGTCTTCGGGGAGTTTTTTGATTTGTGACGTTCCATTTGACGTGTACTGTTTTCTATGACCACTCGGCCGTGTCCAATGCTCGTGCAGATCTCTGATGCGGACCCAAGTGGCACCGCAGCATCCTCTGGTGGTGGACTACCATGCTTGATCAGCGACATGTGTCGCTGATCTAGCATAGCAAGGAGTGTCATGTTACTGTCACTTGATTGCGACCCTTGCTCCTTAGGGAGTGTTGTGCTTTGTGCCGTTCCTGTACAGTTTACTCTGACCACTCGGCCGTGTCCATACTTGTGCAGATCCCTGAGGCAGGCGGCCCTGGTGACACCGGCGCGATGACAGGCGGTGGACTACCAGCTTGGAGCTGACCGACCACTGTTCCAGAGCCCCAAACGCCACCGGGACTCTTTTTTGTGTCTTCTACGTCTTGCAGGCGTCTTTCGGCGGACTGGCCATGAGGCCTATTTGCATGTTTTTACATTGTATGTCCTCTGTCTGTCGATGGATGCATGCTTGTGACCAGTCGTATTGTCCGTCTTTTGATTCTGCACGTCTAGGTTCAGACAACGTAGCATTTGGACATGTGTGCGCAGAGTTACAGCCAAAACAGTTGTTATGGGCCGGTTTTAGGATAGACTTTGGACTGCCGCGTGCGACACCCGCCGTGCGCCGCGGCAGGTGTTTATGCCATGGACCTGTCATTTGTCATTCCTCTTTGCATATGCTATATTGAAGCATTCTGACACTGTGCCTTGTGTCTCCTAGCCAAACCCTTGCCGTTGTGTGTACGACCTGTTAATGTCGTCACCATCTGATCAGGCACTGACGCCTGGTCAGCGGCTGTGTTGCTAGGAAGCTTCTACGCACTTTCTCATGGTATCAGAGCAGTGAGACAGTTCTCACTGAGCTGCGCAGCAGAGACGCGCCAGAGCAGAAGCAGTGAGAGTCACCGCTGTAGCACAGTTCCTGGGGTCTATTGGAGACGGCAGGTCGCCGTCAACGCACTCCACCCACCACGTGAGATCGCAGCTGCAGAGGCAGCAGCAACGACGTGTACCACCACGCAGAGGTGCAGTGCGTGCAGCCGCCCTCCCACAGCCGCAGCAGCAGAGTAGCNTCGCGGCGGCCACAGCAGAGCAGTAGCGGGAGTAGCAGCAGCAACAGCGCAGTAGTGGCAGCAGCAGCAGCGCGTGGCGGCGGCAGCTAGCAGCAGCTACAGCGCTCAGTCCACGGCTCCTTCGCGGATTTCTGAGGGAGCTGCCGGTGCCGCGGCCTCTACCCAGCACTCGGCCCAGGTGCCCGTGACAGGTGCTCCGCCTGCTTCACCTCCTGTTGTTGTTTCTCCACCACCTGCTGACCTCCTTGATGACGAGCCATTCATGCCAGGCTTCGAGGATGACTCCCAGGAGCAGGAGATTCATCTTTTACAGGAGCACCTCCTTCAGCTTCAGATGGGTACCCGACCTCCACACGTGTCCCCGATACGATCATCACCTGACTTCCCGGGTGATCACCCTCTCCCAGGAGTTTTTCCCGTCTCTCGCCCTCCTCAGCCTGCGGTTGCTCTCCCCACGCAGCGGCGGCCAAAGGACTTTGAGGCACCACCTCCACGGTACATCAACAAGGATGGCTTCGACTGCTCGGAGATCTTGTTTCAGGTGTGGGCCACTTCCGAGGGAGTGTGGCCTTACTACCATAGCTCATACCAGTCTATAGATCCAGCAGAGGCGCTGATAGCAGCCCAGGTCATGCGCGGACTTCTCTATGCCATGCCACGCAAGACTGTCGTCGACTTCTACCCCTTCCTCGGTGAGGCTGGCACAGGCACCGGAGCCGATCCTCGTGGAGGCTGGGATCTGGAGTTGTCCCTACTGGCCGCAAAGACATACGCCACGCATGCATCCCACATTTGTGCTTTCGACTAGCTTCATCAGGGGCCAACGGAGCCTGCGGCGGATTACTGGCGACGCGCCATGCGTATCTACACGTGTCTGGGGACCTTAGGGGGCACACAGCTATCGGCGCTTCGGACGATCATGCTCAGAGTTCGCCTGGAGTACACCGACATCTTCACACGGTACAGTGACGCTGCTCTCGAGCCTTTCTCAGCCACTCTACAGCTGCTCCCTTGGGCGTATCAGCTTTTCCTCAAGGTGACATCGGCCCACGAGGCAGCAGTAGCGCATCAAGAGACTTCCCTCGCTACAGTAGTCATCGCATCACCACCATCTTCCCTCCTACAGTCACCCTCATCCACCTCCATCACTACCTCATCTTCCTCCTCTTCTTCAACCCCGTCTTCACCCACACAGACGTAGGGCGCTGCAGTAGTTGCCTAGGGGAAGAAGAAGAATAGGAAGCACAGATCGCGTCAGCAGCAGCCGTCATCCAGTGGTAGCAGTGGCCGTTCCGTGCACTGCTACAACTGTGGAGGTGCCCATCGCTACACCGAGTGCCAACAGTCACTTGACTGGGCGCGCATCACTCGTGGGCTTCAGGCTGCCCATGCTTCATGCATCGCGTCCAGCACGTCGCCCGCACACTCCTCTGGACGCGCGGCGACCACGATTGCAGCTGTTCCTGCGTCCTCACCAGCGAGCAGCAGTGATCCAGACCCACACGACCGCACCATCGCCGAGCTTCGTCATCTTCTGGCGCTTCATTTTAAGGGAGGTGCGAGTGTGTTGTCATCGTCGAGTGGGTCACAGACAGCTTGTTTGTTGGTTCTCGTGACTCGTGATGACACGTGTGGGGGAGCACAGTCCGTATGTGATGATGATGGGCCTGACTGCACTGACGAGATTCATGAGTCTAACCTTCATGATGTACGTCATTCCTTCCCGCTGCCGGCTCAGCGTCCCTCTAATGCCGAGTGTTCCGTTGCTCGTTGTACAGTGACATCCACCAGTCGTGACTCCGGTGGCACTTGGATCATCGATTCCGGTGCCATCCATCACATGACGTGTCGTCGTAGTGACTTTGTGGTACTTGGTCCTGTCACGACTGTCCGTTCTATTTGTACAGGCTCTGGTTAGCCCTTGCCGGTCCACGGAGTTGGGGTTGTATGCTTTAATGGTCCGTCTGGCCCCCTGTATCTCTCTGACGTGCTGTTTGTGCCTGATCTTGAGCTCAATCTGCTATCTGTGCGTGCCTGCACTCTGATGGGTCTCTCCGTTGAGCATACCGCTGATTCAGCGACTGTGACTACTCTTCACACCCGTAGCATTGTCCTGCGTGCTTCAATTATAGATGATTTGTATCGCATTGCTCGACCCTCCTCCCCTTGCTCTCCTTCCTCCTCTGGTCGTGTTTTTGTCACTGGTGTTCTATCCTCAGAACACCAGCGGTTGCTTCACCGTCATCTGTGTCACGTGGGCTCCGACACTGTGTCAAAGCTCATTCGGACACAGCCTGCTCTCAGTCTTGACGCGGCTTCTTTCGAGAAACCACCCAAGACCGACTGTCTTTTTTGCACTGAGGGGAAGATGCACGGGTGCAATTACCCTGATTCACGTTCTCAAGCACTCAGGCCTCTCGAGTTAGTCCACTCGGACCTGCTCGGTCCTCTTCCGGTCAAGTCCTTGTCCGAGAGGGTCCGGTATGTTCTAACACTAACTGATGACTTCACCCGGATGCGGTGGGTCTACAGTGTGTGTCAGAAGAGCCACGCCGCCCTTGCGGTTCGGCTCTGGCTCGTGATGGCCGAGCGTCAGTCTCGCCACACGCTACATACTTTTCGCTCGTATCGCGGTTGCGAGTTCCTCGGTGAGATGGACTCCTTCTTTGCTGAGCACGACATTTTTCACAAGGTCTCCGCTCCTACTACCCCACAGCACAACGGTGTATCTGAGCGCTGGAACCGAACCATAGAGGATACCGTTCGCGCCATGCGGTCTGAGTGCGGTCTCCCGGAGTCCTTCACCTTTGAAGGCTTCGCCTACATGACTTGGGTCTGGAACTGCCTCCCGCATGGTCCGCTTCCGGATCATGTTACACTATACAAGCTCTGGTTTGGCCACCGAGCTGATCTTTGTCTCGCTCGCATCTGGGGTTCCCTGGCCTCCGTGTGGTACACCGAGGACCAGCAGGGGTCCAAGGTCTCCCCTCGAGGTTGCTTGTGTGCCTTCATCGGCATCTCCCCGCGGTCGAAGGTCTGGCGCTTTTGGGACCCCACTCGCCGTCGTGTCATTGAGTCCCCAACGCGTTGTTTTTTTAGTCACTCACATACCGTGATCTGACTTCGATCACAACCCTCTCTGCCGCTCATGTGTCTTCTTGTGAGGGTCCTCGGCGGATGGGGGAGACTTCTCTGCCAGCGACCATTCCTCGTGAGGCTGATGTGTTCGCTCGAGTCCCCTCTCGGTCTCCAGCACTTGATGATCCGGCTATCATTGCAGTTGGTCCCGAGATCCCGCCTGTTCAGCCTGTTTCACACCCCAGAGGTACCGCTGTTCTCACGCCTCCTCCCACACCATCACCTGTATACTGGCACCCCTGCTCCGGCGTCTGACCCAGACCAGCCCACTCCTGTCCCTACGCCGGCTGACACTCCTGTCTCACTGTCCGGGCCAGCCTTGCCCGTTGTCACACATAGCTCTGTGTCCCCTACACACGCATCTCCTCGAACGGCATCTCCGGCTGCCTCGTCTCAGCCCTCGCCAGCTGTGGTTGTACCTATCCCTGTGGTCGTATCTGTTCCTGAGCCTGAGGTGCGCCCCTCGACCTCCGGTTACTCCCGTGAGCCCGGTGGCCGCCTTCGACCACTGGATTCTAGAGCTCAGCGAGCGTCAGGTCCCGGACCCAGGCGTTCCTCTCGCAACATCGCGAGCGATGATCCAGGCACAAAGGCCTTAGACCTGAGTGTCCGTACTGAGCTTTCAGAGGTACACCCAGCGTACCCCATAGGGCACGACCTGGTCACTCGCGAGTTCCATATCGCATGTGACGTAGCAGCTGATCTTGTGGCCGTCAGGCCTGACACTGAGGTGTGTGCACTTGCCATGCAGAGTTACCCCTCTATGGCGCCTGACCCGGGCACATTGAGGGAGGCTTTCTCATCGCAGGATGCTGATGCCTGGCGAGCTGCTTGCGAGGATGAGCTTTGCACTATCCAAGAGCAAAGAGTCTACAAGCTGGTCAACCTTCCCCCTTGGAGGAAGGTGATTCAGGTCAAGTGGGTCTTTCGCAAGAAAGTGAAGCCAGATGGCTCACTGGAACGCTACAAGGCCCGCTTGGTCGTCAAGGGGTTCTCTCACATTGAGGGAGTTGATTACACTGACACCTTTGCCCCTGTCAGCCGCATGACCTCACCTCGAGCTCTGTTCGGTGTAGTGGCTCAGCATGACTGGGAACTGCACCAGATGGATGTGAACAACGCGTTCCTCCATGGCTCTCTGGATGAGGAGATCTACGTGGCTCAGCCACCAGGC
>SZWC01015369.1:5420-32404 GCA_023375785.1 Penium margaritaceum | reverse complement strand
TCTCTCTCCCTCTCTCTCTCTCTCTCTCTCTCTCTCTCTTTCTCTCTCTCTCTCTCTCTCTCTCTCTCTCACACACACACACACACACACACACACACACATTTTTTCATTCCTCTCCCCCCTCTCTTCTCCCCTGGTCCTGGCTTTTATCTCTCCATTTCCCTCGACTCCCTTTTCTTCCCCTCTTGTCCAGCCGTTCCCCAAATCTTCTGTCAGAGAGCGAGTCCCCTTGCTCTCTGACAGGAGATTTGGGGAATGGCTGGACAAGTGAAGGTGAACATGCTAGTTGAGTTAACAGGGAAAGGCAAGAGGATTCTGTGTCGCCTGTTGCCATCTGTTGGGATTTCGCTGCTCCTCCCTCTCCACGTGGATGGACAGGTGGATGTTAACGGACCCAACACGGCACCAGTGTACCAGTTCCTCAAGTCTCAGAAGGGTGGAGGAATCTTGGGCGACGACATCAAGTGGAACTTCGGCAAATTCTTGGTTGACAAGGATGGCAAGGTGGTGCAGCGCTATGCACCTACCACTGGCCCCTCCTCCATTGAGGTGAGCAGCAGGATTCTGTAGGGCCAACCGCTGTGTCTGGAGCTCCGTAATGTCCAGCTGTCTTCTTTGTGTGTGGAAATTGTGCATGCTTAGGATGCATCCGCTTAAAGTCACCTCGCCTGTAGGAGGGTTTCACAGCCGTGCAACATTCTTGGTTGCTCTAGTCCCATGTGTGTGGGCAAATTGATTGGGTGCACTTTCTGCTGCTGGACAGTCAGATCTTTGCGTGCACATGGCAGCAGTTAATTCACGGAAACTTTGCACATTTTGGAAAGTGGCAAACACAAAGCACACCCTCTCAACTGAGCGGGTTCTTTCTTCTTTCTCAGGGGCAATCTGTCCTGCTTCATCAGTCTGTCTCTCTCCCTCTCCCTAATCCTTGCTATCCAACAATGGTTGTGCACACTAATATGTTTGATGTTGCACGACGAGCCAGGTTTCGTGTGGATGTACGTCAGTGCCTTCACATGCAGGGTCCTGTTTCGTCCAAATGTGTATCACCTTGCCTGCAGTCGGCAGTTCAGAGATTCTGCAGACGGGCTCGTATCTGTGTCACTGCTCATTGTCTGTGTGTGCTTTCATGTTTCCAATTTCCTGCAGGGCGACATCAAGAAGCTTCTGTGAAATGTTTGGCCTGCTGTAGAATTGAATGGTTTCTCCAAAGCTGAAGCTCTGTGTACATTTGGACGTGTTTGCCGAGCATGCCCACTAGGTGGGGTTCAATTTTGTAAGCGGAACCAAATGTGGCGGTGAGTCTTGGTGTGCATTATGTGACCATTGGGATCCCTGGACCATAAACCACACTGGATCTCCCAGTTCTCCAGTTGCAAGAAAGGTAGATGGATATGAGAAGTTAAAACTGATGCAATTCAGTTGATAAGCGTCCCCATGCTGTTACTAAAACCTATCCGCAGACGTTCACTGCTGCTTTTTGGCAAACAAGGAAAGATGGTGTTGAATAGCCTATAACAACTTGTGATGTACACAAGGGGGGAGTGTAGAAGGAAGTGGATGATACTTTTCGAATACAACAATTGTCTGTTTCATAGCAGAACGTCTTCCTGACCGCACATCATCTTCACAAATGATGGTTCAGTTGACTATGGAAAAAGGCTTGAAACTGTTGCAAGTGGGTATGTGCTTGGTAGGGTGGCAACTCATGGAATGTGGAAGTTATCCGGTGTGCTATGCAGACGGTGTGTGAAGGGAATCTTTGAATGGAGAACCCCGGATCTATGTTCTCTTGATTTTCCATGTCCTTGGGAGAGACTTTTCCTTTCATAGACAGGCAGCATAAACAATGTCATGGTCGCTGCTTGCCTGACACTACCTCTGCCTTGACAGTCATTGTGGTGCAACACATACAATCAATGATCCTGGGCATGTTTCTGGCCAAAACGTCTGGTATGTTTTTCACAGGCTTGAATCACCGAGCACATTGAATTTTGCCAGTACAGTGCGTTGGAATGTGATTGCACTTTTGTCACAACCACAGATTGCTGGGTCCTACACCTGTCAAAACTCATGTGCATTGCATCTCTGACAATCATCCACAAAAGTGACATATCTTGCTGAGGATGCAGTCCAACTCCACACGCCTCACTTCAATTGCCTTCCGAAGAGTTACAAGCATATCCTCGCATGCCCTTTTCCTCTCTTGGGCACCCATGAACTCTCTTGTGTGTTCAGTGACTATCTCTCTGGGACCAGAAGTCAGTACATCCATTTCACACCCAGAGTTCTGCCTTGCACTCCTCTTTGGTGTAACTTCCTCCCATGCAGCAAGGGGACTTCCCTGCTCTTGGTCCGTCCAATCTGAAGGACTCCCCTCACAAGTCCCAAATGATTTCATGGGGCCTTTGCCTGCTTTCCTTGTACTTCTGGTTCCCCCACAATCCCTCTCGATTCTCCCTCCTTCCTTTTCTGATGCGCAGCTCACTGTCTCCTTCAGCTGATCCTTCATGTGGTCTGATTTGGCTCTTGCCACAGTGTGGAAGCTCTCAAGGGCCAACAACTCGGCCCTTGCATCCTTCAGGATCCCTATTCCTTGTGAGAGCGTATCGATTTCATCTTGAAGGAAAATCTGCTCCCTCAACAGACTCTCCATTCCAGTCCTTTTCTCTTGATGTCGGTCTGAGCCACCTTTACCGTTCTTGCTTGCGTTTTCAGTCCTGAGCTGCAGCGCAGCCGTTTCTCGCTTGAAATTTTTTGCCGTCTTGAATCCGGTCAATGAGAAGCTCCCTGTGATGTGGAGGTCTTGTCCTTCAGAACCTCCCAAGAACCAGCAAATGACCCTCTTTCTACTTTTCTGGCCATTGGCATCGGGCTTTACGAAAAAACAATGGATCATCGACACCCGGAGTTCACCCAGATCCATCTTGTTTTGCAACGCTGTGGTTCAAGTGATGAATGACTGGCGATAATTCATTGCCGAATAAGGATGGAGTCATGCATCCTGACTCATACGACGATGCCTAATGCTGCATCATGTAGCGAGCAAGGAGCACATGCACACCAGTGGTGTCACACCACTGGTTGCCAAGCACGAGCGCAAACACATACTGTGGCTCGTTGAAACTGCGAGACATGCGGCCTCTGCGGCACAGGACCAGGAAGACCCTGATTTCTGCTTTGTTCCTGAGCCTATCAGGAATAAAGCAGTCTGGCAGGCTGTCAGGCTGCCCCTGCTCTGTTCCTGCTGAGCTCCCTGCGACTACCTCTGCTCTGTTCCTGTCAGTGACAACAACAGAGGAGAGGCAGACGCAGCAGAGCGTGCCTGCATTGGAGTTGGATGCGGTGGCGGCGGCCATTCAGAGTCCTCACTCGGAGCTCTGGTCTCATGCACGCCGTCCTCTTGAAGTTGCTCCTCCCAAAAGGAGTTACTTCTCATCCAGCGCAAGACTACTTTCCCGTCTGCATGGAACGCGCAGTCCCGCCGGGGCGTGCACGCTCCGGCGGGACTGCTGTGGGTATCCCTGGTTCCCCGCCACGCCCGTGGGCAGGGCGTGTCGTGGGCGGGGCGGGCCGTGGGACTGGCGTGCTTCGGGCTGTAGCGCACTGGTCGAGGTGCGGGCGTTGAACCGGCGCTATAGTTTAGATTTTTTCTCCCCTGGTCGTAACCGACTAAGGCGGGGGGGATACCTCGGCACCAAAGCAGCCCGCGAGTTGAACCCGGCCCCCCAACTCTGGAAATCAGGGCCGAGGATAAAGGTCAGGGTGTTTCCACCACAAGGTGAACCGGGAGCGTAGAGATAGTCGAAAGTATTTTTTGTGGAGAATGAAGTTGGAGATGAGAGCCGAGGCGAAGTCGTCTTCAATGGATTTGAGTTTTGCACGCGTGCCTTTTGAGTTCTTTCTAGAGATCAGGATGCACACGAGCCCCATGTGTTTTTGGAAGTTTGTTACAAAGGTGGCAATGATCTTAGTAGAAGGGGAGGAGGTTGGGTCTGCCGTGGGAACTTGGGATACTCACGCAATGCTCTAGGAGGAGTGCTTTAGCCCATGAGGACTTTACCTTGAACTTGAAGGGTGAGGTGGACAGGGTCTACCTCCAGAGGTACTGCTGACAAGAGCGCGGGGCGAGCGGTGTAGGGGTGTGCGAGGGGGAAAGAGGCTCCGAGAGGAAGGGTACGCCTCCAAGAGAGGGGTATGGATTCAAGAAGGAGTTGTAGGGTGCGTTGTTGGGCCGCTAAGCACTAAAAGTTAGATTTTGACTGTATGACTGACGGGCGAAACGCAGCTTGGTGAATTTGTCTCCGACGCATCGAGGGTGTTTTCAAGTACGCCTTTTTCTACTTCGGCATACAATGCTAAAATGAATACAATCCTGCAAATTGGTTCCCATTTCAGGTTTCGGCTGTCCAACGTGGCGTGTGTCCCACATCATAAGAGAATCAGATAGTATCGAAAATACCATATAGTGACATAACTCAGATACCCAGACCACCCACATTGTTTAGCAAGCGTACCCATGGGTCGAACATTAGGCATGGCATATCTGCCATACTAAATTTCAAATATGGCATACCCATGAGAAAGAAAACTATGCAGCAGGTTGGGGCAGCAGCATTGTTGATGCAGCGTGCGGGCTTCCACGCTAGTTGCTTAAGTCAGCTGCCCCCTCAGTCTGCTGCTCTAGAGTCTAAGTCTGGAAGCTCTGGATTTGTTACTCAGAAACGCGTGCGCCAGAGTTGGCGCCAGAAAGCAGCTGAAAACTGATAGTAACTGATTAGGAAACAAGAATGAACAACAATGGGAGACCCCTCCAAGTTCTAGGCCCCCCCCAGCTCTGTAGAGCTTGTTACTCAGTTCATCAGCCAATCAGAAAATAGCTAATTTCAGGCTAGCAGGTTTTCTCGGTGAGGCCTGCCAGACGGCCGACAGCCCAAAACCCGGGCGTCGTCCGTTTTGCCTAAAAACTAGACCATACCACAATACCGACGCTGCAAACGCAGCCGTGCGGTCAGAATCTGCTACAATAATAGTAGCGAGGAGTTATGGCAGCCTGAACCCAGGCAGTGCCCACGACGGTTTATGCTGCCAAACAGGGCCAAACAACATGCAACTGGGACCCTAGGCAGCGCATGACGACGCAGGCACAATAGTGAGCGCTGGACGCATGCAGACAGCGACTGCGGTGGCAGTGACTGCCGACAGCGCGACCGCCGAGGAGGCCTGCCGATGGAGCTGAGCACGTCGCCGGAGAGAGGGGACTCCAGCGTACTGCAAGACGGCCTCAGCGTGCGTCGGCTCCACCGGACGACACTCCATCAGCGTCGAGTCTCGCCGTCAGTCATCTGCACGCCGATGTACACAAGCCGGGAGGACACAACAGAGCACAATGAGCGCAAAAAACCAACACTCCCCTATGACTCACAGGCGTAGTGCACATGGGCGGGCAGGGACACGGTCAGCAAAAAGACTCCCCCAGGACACGCAGAAGTGCAAGCAGAGACAAAGAAAGCAAGTCACGGACGTACGCCGACAGAACTCACAGCCTTCTTAAACGAGTCTCGCTTCAGTGCCTTGGTCAAGAAGTCAGCCAGCTGCCGTGCTGTCTCAACCCACACGATGCTAATGCTGCCGTCGTGCAACAAACGAACGCACATAGTGATACTCAACATTGATGTGCTTTGTGCGAGTGTGATGCACACCGTCATTGTCTGCAATGGCCATGGCACTCTCATTGTCACAATGCAAGGTGATGGATGCGACAGACTGACGCAACTCGGACAACAGACGACGCAACCACACACTCTCACACGCGCCTGAGCCAAGTGCCACGTACTCAGCCTCAGCAGTGCTGTGAGTAATGCACCCCAGCTTGCCACTGCGCCAGGATACAGCTCTACCCCCGACTAGAAAGATCCACCCAGTGCGACTCTTACCGTCTGGACTGCCGGCCCAGTCACTGTCGGTGTAACCCACTGCAACGACGGATGGCTAACGGCGGAACATGAGGCCTCGCCGAGGGGTCGAGACGACATAGCGCAGTACTCGGATCGCGGCCTCAAAGTGGAGGTGACGCGGCTCCTTAGAGAACTGGGCCAGGAGGTAAACGGCGAACGCGATCTCTGGACGCGTCGTCGTTGCCAGGAACATCAGTGACCCGATGACCCGCAGATACGTGGTCACATCAACTGGCTCCCCCACAACAGCTGGGTCAGGACTTTTCAGCTTCACCTGGCCATCGGGTGACATGGGTAAAGATGCGCTAGGCACGAGGGGTAGGTCCTCGGTGAAGCGAGTGGACAGGGTATGCACATAGGCAGCCTGGTGAACGTGCAGGACGCCCTGTGAGCGATCATGCTCGAGCTCCATGCCCAGGAAGACTCGAGCGGATCCGAGATCCTTCATCTGGTAGGCAGTGTGCAGCAAGTCCTTGACACGCTGGATGGCGGCCGTATCCGGCGACGCAATGAGGAGATCGTCGACGTAGACCAGAACTACGGCGAGGGTCTGACCCCGTGGGCTGATGAACAGGGCGGGGTCAACGGTGCTGTGCTGGAGGCCACCACGGAGAAGCGTGCTGCTTATCTCCTGGTTCCAGCACCGAGGTGACTGCTTCAGGCCATAGAGGGCCTTCCACAGCCGCCAAACTCTCCCAGTGCCGTCGTCAAAGCCTGGGGGTTGCACCATGTAGAGCTCCTAACCCTCAAGTGAGCCATGGAGGAACGCATTGCTCACGTCCATCTGATGTAGTTCCCACATTTGCTGGGCAACCAGGCTGAAGAGTGCCCGGCTAGTGGAGAACCGACCGACTGGGGCGAAGATCTGGTCGGAATCGACCCCAGGGACCTGAGCAAACCCCTTTGCACTGAGGCGGGCCTTGTACTTGTCCAAGGACCCGTCAGGCTTCCACTTGCGCCGAAAGACCCACTTGGCACCAATGGCCTTCCGACCTGGAGGGAGGTCGACGAGGTCATACACGTGGTGCTGGCGGATGGCAGTGAGCTCCTCNCCCTTTGCAGTGAGGCGGGCCTTGTACTTGTCCAAGGACCCGTCAGGCTTCCACTTGCGCCGAAAGACCCACTTGGCACCAATGGCCTTCCGACCTGGAGGGAGGTCGACGAGGTCATACACGTGGTGCTGGCGGATGGCAGCGAGCTCCTCAGCGCAGGCAGCATCCGAATGTGTGGCCTCAGGAGAGGCTCGTGCCTCACGCAGGGTAGCTCGGTCCTCTGGGCGTGCTGTGGACCGGACTGAGAGGGCGTATGCCTCACGAGCTCCAGGTGGGATCCGGGCGAGTGTAGCCACGACAGCATGCCGATGCTTGTGATGAAGCATGGCGTAGCCTAGTGTAGAGCCAGGGTGAAGGTCTGCGATGATGGCCGAGGTGGTCAGGCCGAGAGCCTTCGTGCCAGGGTCCCCACTTACGACTGTGGGAGTGGAGGAGACACGTGGGGCCATAGGGAGTCGAGGCGCCACGGGACGCAGTGAGGCGGTCTGCGCGCTCACTGTCGGCCGAGGTCGGAGGCTGCCGCCTGGGCCACGTGTGTAGCGCGGTCGGGCAGAAGATGGTACTGGGTCCGACTGGCCAACGGAGGCGGACGGGGCTACTGGCTCGGAGGAGCCAGCGGACGCGACTGGGGCTGCCGGCCCGGGGGAGCCAGCGGACACGACAGGCACAGCATGCTCAGAGGGGCCAGTGGACACAGCTGGGGTTGCTGGCCCGGAGGGGCCAGCGGACGTGACTGGGGTTGCCGGCCTGGAGGGGCCAGCGGACACGACAGGCCCTGCTGGCTCAGAGGGGCCAGCGAACGCGGCTGGGATTGCTGGCCCGGAGGGGCCAGCGGACACGACAGGCGCTGCTGGCTCAGAGGGGCCAGCGGACGCGGCTGGGACTGCTGGCCCTGAGGGGCCAGCGGACGCCACTGGGGCTGTTGGCCCGGGAGGGCCAGAGGACGCGACAGGCGCTACCGGCTCAGAGGGACGGAGTGATGTGTCACCCGGAGGCGACAGGACGGAGGACGGACCCACCACTCCCCCACGCGATAGGAGGGACACAGACGAGCCGGAGCGTATGAGGTCGCGGGGGAATAGATCCTCGAAGAACACGGCATTGCGGGACTCGACGATGCAGTGTCTGGATGGGTCCCAGAAGCGCCAGGCCTTGGACTGACGAGACACACCGAGGAAGGTGCAAGGGCGTCCGCGGGGGGTAAGCTTGCCGCCCTGCTGGGGGGCGGGCAGCCACACAATGGCCACGCAGCCCCAGACGCGAGCCGGGCGGAGGTCAGCGCGTCGACCGCACAAGTGCTGGTATGGTGTGGACTGGCGGGAAAGGGGACCGTGGGGAACCCGGTTCCAGACCCAGGTCATGTAGGACATGGCTTCAAAATAGAAGCCATCGGAGAGACCTGACTCGAGCCGCATGGTGCGGACGGCATCGGCCATGGTGCGGTTCCACCACTCGGACACGCCTTTCTGGGCGGGTGTGTAGAGCGCAGACGTCTCATGGTGGATCCCGCGGGAGGCGAGAAAGGTCGGGGCCTCACCCATGTACTCTCCGCCGCGATCGGAGCGAAAGTGGTGGAGGGGGCGGCCACACTCGCGTTCCGCGAGGACGAGCCAGTCCTGAATGGCTCGGGCGACATCGCTCTTTTGTCGGAGGCAGAAGACCCAGCGGTAGCGAGAATAGTCATCCGTGAGGGTGAGGACATAGCGGCCATGCTCTCCGACGGACTCGGTGGGGAGAGGACCCATGACGTCCGAGTGGACAAGGTCAAGGGGGGCGGAGGCACGGGAGGAGGACAAGGGGTATGTGGACCGGTGCATCTTCCCCTGAGCGCAGTCAATGCATGCAGTGGGGCACGGGAGAGGGAAAGTCTCCGGGTCAAGGCCCTTGGCCGGCTGAGTGCGAAGCATGCTCTCTACGGCGGCAGAGTGGACGTGGCAAAGGCGGCGGTGCAAGAGGCGGGTGTGCTGAGGAGAAAGTGTACTGATGACAAACATATGGCCTGTGGCGGCCGATGGGGAGGAGACGAGAGGAGAGGAGGAGAGGCGAGGAACATGCCACAGGTTGCCACGGGCGGTGGCGTGCAGGACGACAAGACGAGACGGACGCAACGACACAGTGCCGACACCACGCGAGTGCACAACATCCATGCTCATGCGGTCAAGGGCAGTCACGAACAGGAGGCTGAGCTCGAGACCAGGGACGAAGAGGACATTGGTCAGAAAGACATCACCGGAGGGACCACGGAAACGAACGACGCCAACGCCACGGACAGGCAACACTTGTCCGGAGCCCGTCCGGACACCGGAGACATCGCCTACAGGACCGAGCATACTGAAGGCCTCACGAGAGGCCGTCATGTGATGCGTGGCCCCGGAGTCGATGATCCAGGTCTCAGCAGGGTCCTGGACCGAAGTCGCCAGATCGCTAACGGTCACATGGCAGCAGGCGAGGGACGCGGACGCAGTGGACGGAGGCGCAAAACGGGACTGCCAATCGTCAAGCCAAGCAATGTCGTCAAGGAGAGGGGTGGAGGAGGCCACTGGCGACAACCAAGTAGGAGAGGAAATGGGACACGACCGCAACTCAGTCTTAGTCATGCAGGGCTGGGCAGGAGGGCAGGAAGTGACGCAACTCGCACTTCCCTGGGGAGGAGGGCAAGGTAGGCCGAGCTGGAGCGCGATGAACTGCTCCAGCTGACGCTCACGGGAGGTGGGCCCGGGAGTGTAGACGGAGTGCAAAGTGACGGCGCCAGAGCCCGGGTAGTAGGGGAACTGAGCCGGCGTAGGGAGCGGAGGCGCGGACGGCTGCGGATGGTGCGGCGACGGCGCCGGTGTCTGCGGGACTGGCGAGGCGACCGGAGTGGTGGAGCTGCTGGGCGAGGCCGAGGCATCGGAGCCGGCGACAGCGACGGCGGCGGAGGCGAGACGGCGCTCCTGCTGGCGACACATGGTGGCGATGACGCGCGCCTCGTCGGTCGGTAGAGGGCACGTGTACCACCCGTGCCCAGGCTGGCCAGAGTTGTGGCAGACCGAGCCACCACTGCCAGACCCGGTCGACGGCTACGGCTGCTGCTGCTGCTAACCCTTGCCCTTCTTGCTCCAATGCTTCTTCTTCCCCGTCGACGAAGAGCTGGCGGAGGAGCTGGCGGAGGAGCTGGCGGAGGAGCTGGCGAAGGTGGCCGCGGCGGGAGAGGCGATGGCCACGGAGGCGAGGGCTTCCGTGCGATGGAGCTAGGACTCCTGGCGAGCTTCCTCAATGCGGAGGAAGAGCTCGTATGCCCAGGGCATGAGGGTGCCCTGGGCTGCCATGGTGGACAGGACGTCCTGGGGGTAATGCACGAAGACGTCCGCGTACGCGCTAGTAGCGCTGCGCTTGATGGTGACGAGCGCGGACAGAGGGGGTGGAGCAGATATGCCGAGACGACGTAGGATGTCCTCCGCCCGCTGCCAGTAGGTAGTGACCGTCTCGGTCTCCCCCATGTGCAGTGAGTTGAACTCCCGGAGCAGACGACTGATCTCAGCGTTGCTGGACAGACGATGGGGTCTGGTGAGGACGTGCCATGCGGCTCCAGGGTCTGGTATGGCGCCGGCGGTAAAATTGCCGAGGAAAGGCTCTAGGGCCAGGCGAGAAGCAGGAGGGGCGACTGGGACAAGGGCGCGGACGGCGCGACCAGCGTCATACAACTGGTCAGCCTGGGTGGAGTCGTAAGGGATGTTGTAGCATGCCCACAGGCCCTCACCGTGCGCCCAGATCCAGAAGCTAAGCTTCCAGCTTCGGAACTGCTCGCCGGCCTGAAGCGGCGGCGGCGGCGTCTCAAAGTCCTTCTGCCTGCGGCCAGCACCCAGAGTGGGGCCAAGGACGGAAGTGACTGTCTGCTGCTGGCGCTGAGTCTGCTGCTGTGCCAGATAGAACGTGGCAGCAGACACCGCTGGGCTGGCGTGCCCTGGAGGGACGAATGACGGTGGCACACTAGTGGCAGTCTGGGCGGCTACCGGCTGTAGCGTTGCAAGCTGCTGCGTCAAGGCGGCGAGCTGTTGCTGAAGAGCAGCGAGGGGGTCAGGATTGCCGCCGACGACACCAGTGGGCTGTAGCTCCTGCAGCTGTTGCTGCTGCTACTGCTGCTGCGACGGTGGCGGCTGGTGCTGCTGCTATTGCTGCTGCTGCTGCTGTTGCTGCTGCTGCTGTTGCTGTTGCTGCTGCTGTTGCTGTTGCTGCTGCTGCTACTGCTGCTGTTGCTGCTGCTGCTGGCGCTGCAAGAAAGGAGGGGTAAGGGTCCCGCCAATAGAGGAGGACCCCTCCTCACTAGGGGTACCGGCCATGGTGTGGTGCCCCTTGTTTTCTTTTTTTTAATTGCTTTGGCTGATGTCAGCAAAAAGGGGTGGTGCGATTTCTATCCACACCTTAGGTTGGCTTCCCCCTTTCCTTTCTCCCCACCTTTTTCACTCCCTTTTTTTTGTGTTTTTTTTTGGGTTGATGACGTCAGCAGTGACATCAGCAGAAGGGTGCTGACGTCAGCAGCGGCGAATGTTGGGGCCACCGCTACGGCTGTTGGTGCTGATGGTGCTGCAGTTGCTGCTGTTGCAGATGCTGCTACTGCTACTGCTGCTGCTACTGCTGCTGCTGCTGTTGCTGCTGCTGCTTCTGCTGCTGCTGCTGTTGCAGCTGTTTGCTGCTGCTGCTGCTGGTGCTACTGCTGTTGCGTTTGCTGTAGCTACTGCTGCTGTTGCTGATGCTGCTGCAGTTGCAGCTGCAGCTGCTGGTGCTGCGAGCTGCAGCAGTTGATGTGGCTGCTGCTACTGCAGCAGCGAGCTGCTCCAGCTCGCTGCTGCCGTTGAGCGCTGCTGCAGCTGCTACGTGCTGCAGTAGTTGCTCGCTGCAGCTGCAGGCTGCTGCAGGGTTGGGGGGATTTTTTTGTTGCCTTTTTTTTCTTTTTTCTTTTTTTTTCCTTGTCACAGCGGGCAGCAGCCTGCTGTCTGCTGCGAGCAGCGGGCTGCTGCTCGCCTAGCAGCAGCGAGCTGCTGCTCGCTGCTTGCTCTCTACAAGCAGCGGGCAGCAGCAGCCGCAGCTGCCAGCTGCCAGCTACTGCTTGCTGCTGCTGCTGCAGCAGCTGGCAGCTGCCACAGCTCGCTGCAGCAATTGCTGCAGCCCGCTGCTGCTGCTGCACGCTGCTGTAGTTGTTGCGTGCTGCGGCTGCTGCCTGCTGCTGCTACAGGCTGCTGTAGCGGGCTGCTGCTGCAGGCTTCTGCTGCGGGCTTCTACTGCTGCTGCACGCTGCTGCTGCTGCACGCTACTGTTGCGGCTGCTGCGAGCTGCTGCTGCTGCGGGCTGCTGCTGCTGCTGTTGTGAGCTGCTGTTGCTGCGGGCTGCTGCGAGCTGCTGCTTCTGCCTGTTGCTACTGGTCGTGCCAGTCACTACACCTGGGTGACGTTGCCGCGTGCGTCGTCGCCCGCAGCCGTCAGACGCCGCCCGCCGCTCACCTCCTCGCGTCACGCGTGGGGGTCAGTGCTGCCGAAACATTTCGGCAGCATTTCCCCTGGCCCAGTGGCCGTGGGAAAAAATCTGACGCCGCCACAAGGAGGGTCAATGCTGTCGGAAAAAATCCGGCAGCATTTCCCCTGCACTGGCGCGTATGGAGGTCCGCCGGCGTTGTCTAGCACCTGTTCGCCAGTCTTCCGCTGCTGCTGCTATGCTCTGACTCTGATACCAAGAAAGAAAACTATGCAGCAGGTTGGGGCAGCAGCGTTGTTGATGCAGCGTGCGGGCTTCCACGCTAGTTGCTTAAGTCAGCTGCCCCCTCAGTTTGCTGCTCTAGAGTCTGGAAGCTCTGGATTTGATACTCAGAAACGCGCGCGCCAGAGTTAGCGCTAGAAAGCAGCTGAAAACTGATAGTAACTGATTAGGAAACAAGAATGAACAACAATGGGAGACCCCTCCAAGTTCTAGGCCCCCCCCAGCTCTGTAGAGCTTGTTACTCAGTTCATCAGCCAATCAGAAAATAGCTAATTTCAGGCTGGCAGGTTTTCTCGGTGAGGCCTGCCAGACGGCCGACAGCCCAAAACCCGGGCGTCGTCCGTTTTGCCTGAAAACTGGACCATACCATAATACCAACGCTGCAAACGCAGCCGTGCGGTCAGAATCTGCTAGAAAAACAGTAGCAAGGAGTTATGGCAGCCTGATCCCAGGCAGTGCCCACGACGGTTTATGCTGCCAAACAGGGCCAAACAACATGCAACTGGGACCCTAGGCAGCGCATGACGACGCAGGCATGACAGTGCGCGCTGGACGCATGCAGACAGTAACTGCGGTGGCAGTGACTGCCGACAGCGCGACAGCCGAGGAGGCCTGCCGATGGAGCTGAGCACGTCGCCGGAGAGAGGGGACTCCAGCGTACCACAAGACGGCCTCAACGTGCGTCGGCTCCACCGGACGACACTCCATCAGTGTCGAGTCTCGCCGTCAGTCATCTGCACGCCGATGTACACAAGCCGGGAGGACACAACAGAGCACATTGACCGCAAAAAACCAACAATACCTCGGCTGCTCACGCCGTACCCAAACCTTCAAAACAAGCACCGACATATAGGCATGCCATTCCTTTTTTTCTAAACGATGGGTTCCCGTCACATTTAAAACATGTTTGCCATTTCAGCACGGTGTGATGTCATCTATATAAATATAATACCGTACAATGTTGTCGGAGTGGAGGCATGTACTGCCAACAAACATATTTTGTGTAAAAGAGCTAGTGAAAAACATTAGGTACGTGTTTTCAAATAATGATGGCAATGTGGTAGTGTCATTTTCGGCATTGGTTCTCGTTATTCAGGACATGCACCATGTGTGTACGCAAAGTGGGTTGGTGAAGGTCTCCGAGTGGAAAGACGGCCACCATTGTGTCCCTCGTGCTCGAAGCGGCCGTGGAGATCTGGCAAAGATGTTGAAGTGGATGATCCGGCACATCGCTGCCACCTTGCAAAAGGACCCCTGTGCGTATGTAACAAGTCTCATGGCAGTGGTTAAGAGGGCGACTGGCAAGGACGTGGACCGCGGCACCCTTTACGGCGCAAAGGTGCCGGCATAAGCAAAGCAGCTTGGCTCTTGAAACATGTGTGCACGTATCCATACTCTTTTCTTTTTTTTTGTTTTCATGTGGAAGTGCATGACCCATTTGTTCATGCCTCCCTGCAGCTTATGAGACTTGACCGCAACGCAAACGCTATCGCAGAGGTGACAGAGGGCAACGTCTTCCACCGAGCCTTTGTCGCCCGCGGTGCGACCGTCCTCGGTTTTCAGCACTCTTGTTGCATCCTCACGATGGACGGGAGTTTTCAGAAGAACGGCCACAAACGGACGCTGTTGGTTGCGCAATACTTCGACGCCAATGCTCATGCACTACTTTCAGCATGGGCACTAGTGCCTACAAAAAACGAGGACCACTAGACCTGGTTTTGCTTCCACCTCGCCATCGCCTTCCCCACCACAGCAGAGCAGAGTACTGTAGCCATCAAAGATCGAGAGAAAGGACTCATGAACAAGGTGGGTAGCAAGTTGCCGTGTGCCACACACATTTACTGTGCATGGCACCTTTGGCAGAGCGTCCGTCAATGGTACAGCAATAGCGCGGGTTTTTGGTGCTGCCATCTGGCCCATGCATTGACCCACGCAGAGTTTTAGCAGTGCAAGGAGATCATGAGGCGGCAGTACTCGCGTTGTGTAGTTCACTTCTTAGGCAGCGGTGGAGTGGGTGGCATCCCGCAGAACTAGTGGACGCATGTGTACTGCCCAATTGGTCGCAGTGGGCACAAAATGTCAAACTCCTCTGAGTCCATCATCGCGCGCATCATCGAAGTGCGAAAGTTGCATCCCTTTTATTGCTACGTCTCACTGTTTGCGTGGGTGCAACGCCTCATGGATCAACGTATGAAAGAGGCTAGAGCGTGCAAGGGTGACCTAGCCCCAACTCTAGAGGCTCGACTGTTCAACGCATCCGTGTTGTGCAACGTGTACGACATCAATGGCGTCAAACCGTGTTCCGCGCGTGGACATCACCCAACGATTGTGTACCTGTGGGGCACGAAAAGAGTGGGGACAGACCTACGTGCACGCCAGCGCTGTGCTACTTGGTGAGGGGCAGCCGCAACAGCCAATGTGTGACGTCAGCTGAGCTAAGATGGCATCCGGCATATGTACAACAACCCGATGCCGGCAGTGAACCCAGCCACGCTCACTCCGACAGAGGGGGTCATCTAGTTGCAACCGGTTCCAGGACGTGGACGTGAAAGGCCCCAGAGCAAGCGCTTGGACCCCAACAAACAAAGGAAAGCCTAAAACATCTACCGACGATGTGGCTTGAGGAGCCACACCGTGTCCAAGTGCACCAACCCACTAGTAGTCACACCAGTAGCGACAGCAGTAGAGGCAGCATTGCTGAAGCGGTTGGAGAGAGCGGAAGCTACAGTGCTTGTGGAGGCATATGCCGGGCGCTAGTCCACAAGTGGCTCCCAAGCAGAGGTAGAGGCATCAGAGGATCCCGCTGCAGTTCCAGGATTAGTAGCAACAGGATCCATACGTAATACGTATGGATCCTGCTGATGGATCCTACGTAATACAAGCAACACTGGCACTCCCGGAGCTGGTCTACAGTAGGAAAAAATCAACATCTCTGACGATGACGACCGCGAGTACGACCGAGTACTATTTCCAACATATGAAGTAGAGAGGAGGAAGCATACAACCTAGAACACTTCATCCTCGATGAGGACTTTAGCGAGAGGTCCCCGAACTCTACCAGTGGATCAGTGAAGAAGATGACATGAGGCGCAAACGAGAGTCCCTCGACTACACCCACAGGCGGTTTTCCATGTAGGGCATGCCACATGGCGGTTGGGATGATGTCCTTGAGGACTTCTACGAAGAGGAAGAGAACAAAGGGGTGTGAATGGCATGTTCACTTCTTCATGCCAATGTTCATTCATGCATTGTCTAACAGTCGTCTATGTCATGTGTGCATGGTGTGCAGAAGACGGGAATGCAACTTCATGGGGCTTTGTTTCAATCTGAGCCCTTGGAAAAAGAAAAGGACGAAGTTACCAAGTATAGAGGACGGGCCAGGTTACATGTGGCCAATCTCACTAGGGTCATTGCTGCATAATGACTCCGAGGCAGTTTTTTTTTTGTCATTGTGTGTCTCTTGCTTTGGTCATGTAACAGAAGATGTGGATATTCAATATCAATCTTTCTTCACAAAAAGAAATTGTGTACCCATTCTGTAGCATAAAGTGGACATCATGGACATTGTGCTCATTCTCTTTAATGAAGTTCAACATTATACCAACCTAGCTTTTGTCATGGATTGCCCATCAGAATCTGAGCTCTCGTTTGTGACTGCTTTCATATTTGGCGTCAGTTCAGCATACTTCATTTCAAGGTTATGGGCCGGGAAGGAGCCAACACACATCAGTAAGATGTACATGTACCCGTGACACAAAGGCCAGGTGACGGGAGACACCCGTGAAGAAGATGTAGATTCAACGGGGGAGGTCATAGATCCCATGAGTGACGTATTCTATGATGCAGTTGAGGAACTTGTGGACAAGGCATGCTTTGCATGGGCATATGGCATTCCTATGGTAGTATGTCACGTAGGTCAACTGTACCCTGCCTGTGAGGTGATGGCATGGATATTTTCACTACCACCGACCTTTCAAAGCCGGTTAGTTAGTGGGACACCTGGGTAATACATGCCGGTGTAAGACCTATGTTTCTTCTTAACTCTTTTTGACACATATTACTACATGTCCATGTTTTGGTTACCTTGTTTACTATAGTGGTGATGCCTAAGTGTGACATAAAGATTGGGTACCTCGTGAATAAAAACCCATAATGATAACCTGTACCCAGAGTTAGTACATTCCCTTTCACGTGTAAAATGAAAGAAGTATGAACCAATCCACTAGAAAGAAGACATGCAAATGTGGGAACCTCATAATTAAAACACTAAAATGTAGAAGCAAAACACCATGGGGTTACATCCGCGACATGGTCATGGGATGCATCTGCACCCACGGCTGCCAATCACTGTTGGCGTACAAAGGAAGACTAGTAGGAGCCCGCAAATCCACCATACAACACATGGCGTGCGAACTAGGTAGTGCATGGTTATACATGGCGTCCCACTTAGCCTTCACTTGACGCCAGGCAGCTTCGGCGTCGTCACATGTTAGTTTGGGCAGAGGGGGTATGTCTTCACCCCATGGACCACGTCGAGTGTGTTGGATATCTCCCAAGCCGTTCAACGGAGATAGTGGGTGGTCTACGTACATCGGGTCCATGTCACCCGTGGGTAAGGCCTGCCCTATTGCACCGGTAGCACAAACAATCGCGAACTCCCTGGTGAAAAGTGCAAACCTGGTGGGTTTTTACCTTCAACTGTAGTCGATTCACGCTGTCAGCAAGACGAATCCACCTTGAACCGTGTGACGGATTGGTCATCAATCCTCCAGCTAATAACCAATCGCGATGCTAAACGACGTTGTTGCCATCGACTTTACTCCAAGTAATCAAATGGTCAAGTGAGATTTTTGTGGAGAGTACTACAAAACATTGAGTACACATCCAGCACGATGAGCACCAGGGCTGCGTTTGGCTAATGTTGAAAATTCGCCTTTGTTTGTTGTGGGCATGCAACGATTAAGTTTACATACTATGGTATGCCGTGTAAGATATGTCAGACTCGGATATGCCATTTTTAATATGGCGGAGGATATGCGGTTTCAAAGTGAAAGTGGTCTGGGTACCTTTTTCACCACATGCGGACACGACAGCTTTAAACTTGGACATGGTGGGTATCTAATCACTTGGTCCAAAAACATATGATAATAAAGATTACCGTCACGTGTAATTGTAGGCCAAATGAATACTATCGTAAAACATTACTGAATTAAACCAAAATCGATGGAAATCAGCACTTGCAAAATGAAAGCCAATCACATAATATTATTTCTTCTACATTTGCAGTGCTTGGTGCATCTTTTGGAAGCGCATTTGAAACTGAAATGTGCACAAGTGGCAATTGATGTTTCTTCGTAACATCAGGATTTCTTTCCATCAAATTCGGAAGCAAAGAACCACAAAAACCATGGGGATGCACGTTAAGTCCCGTCAGTTGCAACCCCTTCGCTCTTGGCGGACGAATCGTTAAACAATCATTCAAAAGTGGCTTTCTGCTAAACCTATAGTGAATATCACAATCACTGCGTCGGTTCTACGCTGTGGATTTCACGCACGCTTGAGACACATGCAAAGGCATGAACGATGTGTTTGCCCTTTCAGTGACACAAGGACGCATCATGCATGTGCATGTAGTAACAGTGTCCCCTCTTAAAGACCCATGGACCAACTTGAAGCGTGGTGAGGTGACAGGCTTACCAATGCGCATGCTCACTTCAGGCCGTCGGATTTGTATTTCATTGTCAATCTGCATGCATCTGTTAGCTTAAAATTGTCAGCCTTCAAAGGTCTTGTAAGACAGATTGTGAAATCGAGCTATGGATTTGTCTTTTTTAGATCACATAGTATACACTGCATATGGGCAAAAATATCCTACATGCACTGTATTTGCCACTCACCTACACCAATTGTGGAGAAAGAAACGTGAACAAGGCAGATTCATGTTTTGATAGTGCATGATTAAGAAATGTCAAGGACACATTTTTACCTCCCGTTTCTGTCGGTTATTGACAGTATCTGTATCGACGACCGTTACCCTTGTAGTTGCCTATCATGTTTTCCAGTCAATTAGCTAATTCAAGTGAATAGCAAATCTTCAAAAAGCACTAAGATCCTTTGATCAAACTTCACATTGACGCGCAATATGAAGAAAACCATCACCAAAAAAGTGAAAAGAAGGATGGACAACTCTCGCTCAATTGTGTTGTAGACCTCAACATCCGCAAAAAGACAGCGTACAACATATCTCGGGTAAACCACAACCTATAACAACCTCCCAACCTTTCCACCAACAGTAATAGGAAACCAACAGATTGTAATGATGCAGATGAAAAAAATCATTGTGTACTTATGTTCACGTTTTGTGGTTACTAGAAATGCCGAGAGGGGAAACTTGTGCGTTAAAATATAGGACATAATCATTAGGGATGCAATTTCATATTCCGCTTCATGTCAATTGGTTTCATGAAGACATCACTAACAATTCTGTCGGCGAGTTCCGCCCAATCTTGTTTTGTGGAAGCAAAGTATTCATTTATCTGCTATCTGTCCAAATTCCTCGTGGTTCATCGAACTTGAAGTGCCAGTTTGGGCAAATCTATAGACATCCACGTGCGCACATAGCACTCACATTTATGTTTTGATTACTTGCCTAAACACTCATGTACCTTCTTTGTGGCTATTTTCCCAAACAATACTGGACATTGTTTTTCACTTTTGGTAGAGTGGTTGTTACCACGGCCACGAGAGGTCAGAGATGAGCATTAAAAAAATGGCGCTTCCAGAATTACATTTTCCATTGCACAAGGACCTACTACAGCATGGAGGAGAAACGCCAAAAGATGGTCATGATCTCACCTCAAAGGTGGGGTCAAAGCACCTCTAGTACTGTTGTCCTTCGATTGATATTGCCAGACATTTGTACTTGGTCGACAAGTCACACTTTCCACAGTCTTCCGCCTTTTTTGGCACGAACGATGGACACAACCCAAATCCAATCTCACACCCACATTCATTGGTACTATACCCCACACTCTCCAAGCACATTTACAACATTTGGCACTTCGAATGAAACACCTCCCTTTGTTACAAAGGAAGAAAAAAAGGGCATCTTGGCTTTATACATCACTCTTGTGAACACCCCTTTTATGTGCAAAGCACGCAATTTGAGGACCACGGTGTTTATCCAACCTCATCATTTTCATAGCTTGTGGGAAAATCCCTCTCCATACTATTTGTGAAGTTTTTAGGGGGTCGAGTTACATCCCTGGGCTTGTTTTGGTAGTAGGAGATTCCCCCATTCCCAATGGTTACAACCTGTACAAATTGGCGGAGTATTACGCATCAAAAGGGAGGAGCTTTTGGTGTTTCAGTCACAAATGGTCATGAATGAGGTCAGCTCTGTCGACGATGCCCGTTTGTGACACGAGCTCCACCGTGTCGCATCGTCATAGAGCGAAACTACCCTTTCAGATCTATGACATATGTTCACTCATGAAGTTATGATTATGTCACAATCCTATCCGCTATGAAACCCACTTAAATTTGAGCTCTCTTTCCCTTTTAGACAAGAGCCTCTTTTGTAAATGATTCTATCTGTCAATGGAATGACTACAATGTACTGTAGGTTTTATAAAACTCTCTCATGTGATTTCTATGTATCACTGTCTATAACGCATTTCTTGATAAAAAGATGCATCGCAACCTTTCATTCATGATTTTGGGTCTTACGTCCTCATGGAAGTCAGAATAGGACCTCAAGAAGTGCTTTGTCTCTTGTAGCTGCCACATGTCTCCCAAACTTGAACGTGGCAGCTGGCATGGTCAAAGTTTGGCTAGAAGTTTTGACTTATATCAGCAAAACCTCAAAAACATTTTGTTTCTACGTTTCTCCCCCCTTCAGAACCAAATCGTCCCGATTTGTGATCTTTTTTGGAGAAAAAAACCTTCATAAAAAAAAATCTGTGACGAGGAATCATTTCATTTTATGACCATCACATTTCTTTAACAATGGGTCTTTTCCTTTCTTGAGGTCTTGTGGCACTTTGAAATACAATACCAAATCTCAAACTTTGACAAGGTATGGAGGCCCACCCTCCCCCTTTAGTAAGGACAGCCCTCGCGACATGTGTACAGGCGTCCCCGTTATACACTACGCGGTGGCTAATGTATTGTGCCACATCCTCATGAAGGGATTTGTGCAAGGGTGGTACCCTCGAGGGCACTTCATCGTGAATCGGCAGCTAGTTCATCCCCGTATTTGGTTAACATTACTTTTGGCATGCAAGACTCTGGCTCACATGACTTGTGTTCAGGTGCACAACTGGCCCGATGCACAAGGTGCTCCTTGACCACTCGTGCTTGGATCGCACACTCTCGATGCTGGAGGATACGGTGTACCTTGCATTAGCCTTCAACGACAAGAGCTACTAGCAAGGGTGGTTGAACAGACCCATCTGCCGTGTATGGTGCAAGAGGACTCACATGGACAACGTTGTGGATACGCATTGCGAATGGGTGAGCTAAAAGGAAGGCCACTTGTCACACCTCGTGTGTGATCACGAAGGGTCCTAACCACTTTGGCAACATCTTACTTGCGACATGTGTCTTCAGTCGTAAGTTTTTCATGGTGAGAAGGACTCACTCGCCAGTAGAGAATTTGGCATCACTTATGGACTTGTAGGATAAACCTTTGACGTTGTCGAGCTACATACAGGTGTTCTTTTGTGTCACGCCACAACGCGCCGATTTTCTCGACAAAGGCCTCGGCGGATGGAATCTGATCAATGCCACCTCTGTGCTTCATAAGTGAAGTGGGTACCATTTTATGCCAACCATGATTGAGAAGGAACAAGGTATAGCCAGTCGACTTGCTCAAAGTTTTGTTGACAGCAAATTCAGCTGGCGTGAGAAAACTCATCCCAAACCTCCATCAAAGGACTGATATACATCCACAACATCTGTTCTAATATACGATTCATGCGTCCAGTCTGTCCATCTGTCAGTGGATGGAATGTTTTTGACAACTTGACTCGTGTTCAGTATTGCTCATTCAGTGCTTGCTAAAAGCGACTTGCAAACCGAGGATCACTAACGGATGCTGTGGTACCTCACACTGCAATCATAGAAGAGGTGTGTTGTTTCCTCAGCAGTCACTCGTGATTTCATGGGTATGAAATTTGCCAAACAGGTCGCACGATCAATCAGCACAAACATTGCATCATGGTCCCTAATTTTTTATGGGAGGCCGGTGATAAAATCCATGGCCACACATTACCACTAGGTGTTGGAAAGCTCCAATGGATGGAAACGTCCTCCTAAAACTTTGCTTCTTGCTTTGTTCCGAAGGCAAAAGGTCGCAGACTACACAATATCTTCGCACCAAATCACTCCAACCTAACCTCTAGTAATGCTCTTCAAACGAATGTCTTGTTTTCTTTGTACCCACGTGTCTGGCTGCTAGGAGGATATGGAACTCGAATGTTATCTTCTTGCGAAGCTTGTTGGCAACTGGGACCACCACCTGTTGACCATGGCAATAAAGTCCCTTCACCTCCACCAAGTTATGTCGCTCGATGTTCCAAGGGTCTTGGAACAATAGGTTTATTGTGTAACCCATGTAAATTCAATTCTTGAAGGAGTTCACCTGAATGAGTGGTCTGAGCTTTTCTGGCAACCCATCGAGGTCGCCCCACACACGAGATTTTAACTCAATGGATTTGCCACATTCATGCAGCCGGGCCGATACTGTCATGTGAAAGTGAACCTGCTCAAGTACTCACTCCAGTGTGCATGACGTCTTGACGAGTTGGGTTGTGTTTGCAAATATGTAAGGAGGTTATGGTTAGTGGCCACCGTGACCTCCCCTTGTACCCCGTCTAGCTAACATCGCCATACATTAAAGGCATGTACAACTGCAAGGAGTTCTTGGTCTACTGCGGTCTAACATGTTTCTACATCAGAAAGCTTTGGCTCTCATATGCCACCCGATGAGTATATTTCATGAGGATAGATCCAACACCAAATACTGAGACGTCACATTTGAGTTCCCATGGCTTCTTGGGATCAGAAAGCACAAGTACGGGTGTTAAGGCCAAAACATCCTTGACTCTGATGAAGGCTCTCTCGCATCATTCTGTCCAATGCCAAGAGACTCTCTTTCGTGTGAGAATTATGAGTGGGCTGACCAAAGTCGAGCTGCCCATCATGAAGTGTCTAAAATAGTTCGAGAGACCAAGAAAACATCAAATCTGGCCCATGTTTGAAGGGCGGGGCCAGTCTTTCACCGCTTGCACCTTTCGGGGATCCTACAAATGCCTTCACCACTCACAAGATGTCTAAGGTACGCAAGCTCTCTCTACGTGAAAATGCACTTGCTCATTTTCAAAAGAACTTGCTTTCACGTAGAATTCCCAACACCCCTTTCACATGTCTCTTGTGCTCCTCTTCAGTTTTAGAAGAAGATGAGAATGTCATCTAAGTACAGAAACACGGACTTCCCAAGCTGATTACAAAACACGCTATTCACCAGAGCTTGAAATATTGCCAGTGCATTTCTTAACCCAAAGGACAGCACATGAAACTCATAGTGTTTCAAGTGTGTACCAAAGGTTGTCTTTCATTCGTCTTCCTCAGTGGTTTGGATCTACTCAAACCCGTGTGAGAGGTCAAGCAATGAGAAGATATTTTCTCCTTGGAGCTGATCAAAGAGGTCCTTGATTCATGGCAATAGATAACAGTTTTTCACTACGAGCTTGTTTAGCAGGCGATAGTCCACACACAATTGCAAGCCTTCATCCTTCTTGCCCACAAAACAATTGGTGCACCAAAGGGATATGAGCTCAGCTCAATCCATCCGTTTCATAGGTACTCTTTGATTTGTGTTTCATCATCTTTTCTCTCAACGGGATTGAGCCAATACATGCCTCTGAAAGGTGGTGTCAATTCACGCTCTACTGGGATCGTGTGACCCACTTCCCTCACCAACGATAGTCCATCTGAGGGCTCTTCCCGGTCATCACCCACCACCACCTTTCCTTGTCTCGGGATTTATTTTAGACCAATGGCACTCAAGAATGTTGCTTTCACAAATGATTCTTCCAACCCGGTAGCTCCAAGGGTTCGGGCTGGTGCTCCATTGACACTTCCTCGAAACTACATGGTCATGTTTGCACTAGCCTTCCGTACAAACAAGCTCACTAGCATCTTTGCCTATAAGCGGTAAACCCGGTAGGCATAGGAGCTTCGACATAGCTCCAGTGTATCACTCACCTTTTCCCACAAGTGATGACCACAAGTAAAGGTTGTACGCAACCTCTAGTCTTTCAGCTATGACATGTCCCTTCCTTCATGTACGCACATAACGGTCATGACTGCAGAGAGTGACTGCGTCTCATGAGCTTTTTGTGCTTCTTTGATGATGTGGGCCATGTTTTCCCTTGTTACTACAACAAGGCATGAACGGTTGTCAAGATTCTTCTTTGTGACGTGCATTAGTGGACAAAAACGAGTGGAGTAAAGAGAGTCAAATTGGATGAACAACGAAGATATTGTTGAAAGATATTGCGATGAAGAAACTCAAATAGCTATACATCGTCATCCACAAATATAAATGTCCTCTTATTGTTCATGCCATCAAGTTCCTTGGGCACTCATCCACTATCTATTGCTGGGGTTGGCAAAAATCATGCCAAAACTCACATGGCTCCATGCCAGGATGATTGTAACCCTCAACCTCATCTAGCACACGAGGGCATCCACGGCCATGCTATCGCCCGCGTACTCCGATCCTCTAAACAACTCCAAAAGATGGCTGCTGTAGCCCTCTAGGTGCATGACCAAAAGCATCATTCCCTTCTTGGGGTCCAGCGTGCTGCCCGCCGGGAACACCAGCTGATGGTCCACCACCAATTTTTTGACCAGGAACACACCACCATGTTCGTCTCCCAGCATCCCTTATCAGTTCAGGCCCCCATGAGGTGTGTTGCCTTGTCCTTGACGGGCAGTTGGTCCCGGTGGAGGACCATGTTACTGACAATGTGGGCAATCCTATGCAATATACCCTGGGTTCGTTGCACTCCCTATACGCGAGAGTGCCACTTTTGTGAGGCTTCTGATCCAGGAACAGAACCTTCTTCGGTTGTCCAATTTGTCTTTTGAAAGGGCAGTTGCTTCCGCCGTTTCCAAGGAGTCTGGACACCTCATTTCTTGTTGTACACAATAGAGTTAACATATCCTACAAGGCCAAGTTCTCATTGTACGTCTCAAGAACATATTGTGTCACTGCTCATCGGCTTGTCCACCGCTTGTGGTCCTCATCTGTTCAGTGGAACTTCGGTTGTTGGTTGGCCAACCCATTCAAGAGCAGTGTGATCTTTCCCTCCTCTGCCATGTGTCACAACTGAACACGCTCGTTTGTGACATACGAGTGATCCACCTATCGATTTAGGGTCGAGATCCCGTGCCTAAACTTTTCCAGCTCAACCTTTGCTGTTTGCGAGTAAATGGGGCACAACTCTCCCATGATTTCCTCAAACTCCTCCCATGTGGGGTTTCTCCCCAAGTTCTTTGCAAATCATGTTTCTGCAAGCTGCTCAAACAATTCACGGTTCACCGACAATATTCCTTGTTCTCCCCCGTCGTTCAAGGGGATCTTTTCCATCTGCATTTGGGGTTTGAATCCCTTCAGCCACGTTTGAACTTTTGAATCCCTTCAGCCACGTTTGAACTCGGCTCACAGATACGATGGCAAGGACTTGCCATCGTATCTGTGGGCCGAGTTAAACATGTACCGGCTTGTCAAGCTTGCTACTGGTGGTCTATCGTTGGTGGTAGGGTACATTGTGTTGCGCTGGATGGCGGCTGAGCTCTCTTGGCGACTCTTGGTCTGAGATCTGTTTCTGGCGCTTAAAAGTGCGTTCAGCCGCCTCTCCTGTCGCATGAACCGTGGATGCCTCATAAATCCGTGCCACTCTGTGATGCATTACCTTGAGCATCTCTTGGGCAGTGACTTCTTCTTAAGCACACAATAAGGTGACAACAAGTTCTATGTGGATTTTGATATTCTCATGTGAAATTCTGCGATTCACTGTGTGAGCGTGGCTGACATTTTTCGTTACAGAGACCACCGTCTTCTGATGGTTGTGTCATTCTAGGTGATCAACAATGTGTTTTTACGTTTGGCTTCGTGTCGTGCACAATGCTTAAGATGGCGGATAATTTTTTGTTTGGAAGACTGTAAAATGTGGCCGAGAATTCGAGGGAGATATTAGTTATCCCACTACCTAGAAAGTATGTAGACAACCAGGTTCCATGATGAGGACGAAGGTCCTGTGAAGGGAGGTTGAGACATGAATATAGAATTGGCGAGTAGGAAAGAGGAAAAAATAGGATATGGGGAACGGAAGGTTAGATGAGTGCGACATTCAATCCAGACAACTAGAGGGAGGGAAACGAATAGGTGTGTTCGAGGTCTGAGGACTCAAATGTGCAAAAGGTATCAACAAGAAAGTGAGATTCAAGCAGATTTTTGGGATAGGATGATTGTTTATCTAGGGATAAATGACTCATTCTTCCTATGGGGTCACTGCTTTGAAGTTAATGGGGAGGATGTGGGTCGGGTGACTCTGGAGGTGTTCAAGGAGGGTTTCCCTTAATGCTGGTCTATGCACAGGCTGATCGGGGACGTATATGGAAGTTAGTGTGATTTTTTATGCCATTTTACGTCCCATTGTACTTTCCCCTTCAATGGGGACATGATCGGAAGTCGGGATCAAGCCTATGATCTGGTTTGGTGATTATCTGGCCCTCGAGCATCACTCTGTTCAGCTGATGCAGCGGAGAAATCAGCTACGTTTTGCCTGTTCAAGGGACAGAGTTCATTTCGCTCAGGACGTCGTCGTTAGCTTTCCAACATTGAAGATCCGTGGCCGGCGAAACCACTGCAGGTCTTGCGTCATCGCAGTACGCATGGCATGATCCAATGACCCTTGGATGTGCCATACGTTTGAACGAAACACATGAGAAAGTCAAGACACATGAAACGCTTTCAAGAGACTCGATCACATTACAGACCATCATGAGCAACCATCAGGCCCCTCACTTTCCTTGCACATCGTACAAGCCGTCACCGAGTGATGGACGAACATCGCCTTTCCCCGTCGTGGGTGGTTGGCGAGAAGCCAAACGAATCGGATCGGATAGTGGCGGCCGCACCAACTCCCGCCTGCATGCCGCACGGCTGGCGACT
>SZWC01015368.1:38423-56986 GCA_023375785.1 Penium margaritaceum | reverse complement strand
GGAGGGGGGGGCGGGGGGAGGGGGAGGCGGGTGGGGGGCGGGGGTGCTGCAGGTTCTAGCAAGTGTCAAGGCGTTGCCGCCGTGGCCACGTGCGTTCGACGAACGCGGTGAGATGAGGCTGCGGAACGTACAAGCTCCAATTGTTGCAATCCCCAACTAGTGTAAAACCCGGGCTGAGGTCAGGCTCGAGTAACGAGCCTCGTGAGGAACGAAGGCCCGCTCCGTAGCTCTGGTTTCGACTTCTGTTCTACAATCAGCGCGAAATGATTGTTTCAGGTTACCGCCAAGGTAACTTCGACCTTTGCGGCAATCGACCCTCATTTCACAGAATCACAAAGGCGAAGAACCAACGTCTTTGATATTGATTTTGATTCTGGGGTTTGAGGCACTTCCCACTCGATTTGTGATTTCTGGTTGATTTTCGTTAGACCAGGAACGGGTTCAAAAACGTGGGATCGAAGTCCCTCCTCCATAATGTTCGTGGGGTTATATCGTCCGAACATTACGGCGATGCATCCTGATTTCACGGACAGATATCAATCGCGTGCCAACTTGCAGGCGTGTCGCGATGCGGGTAGTCGATAACCGCCATGCGCATGAATGTGCGATTCGATAGGTGTTACGTCCGATGCAACGGAATTGCTTGAAATTCCTAAGTGTTGAATTCGATGTGTTCCTAGGGTACGTACCGTACATTCAGTGTCATTCTAGCTGAAATAGACCCTTATGCGAATGTTTATCGTTAATGTCCTCATCATGGCAACTTCTTCTGATTCAAACGATTTACACAAATAGGGCATTTCCCATACGTTAGGAAACATGCCACGTAGACATAGTTGGCCTTGGAATCATGAAGAATTGGCAGGAGAGCTTTGATTCGACGTCTGATTTTAGAAAACCAAAAAGACGCACTCGCAAACAGTAGCGAGTGCTCGCCAATCATTTTGCCAAGCCGCCTCCCGCGTCCAGCAACAGAATCAAAGTCAATATGAAAGACATCGGTTCTTCGCCAAAGTTTTAGAGGCGAGCAGCATCGTGCAAAGTGACACTGGCCCTTGCGACTGCAGGTGGCACAAGAAACGGACATTCGGAATTATGAGCTCCAAATCTAAGCAAGTTGAACTTCAACCGAATGAACTCTATTTTGCTGAAGGCATGGTAACATCGAAAGAGTAAATTTCTGTGCTGAAACGTCTTGAATGACAAACTGTCAGACATATTTCTGAACTTGTACCCTCAAGATGTTGAACTTAACACCCACCACATGTATTGAGAAGAGAAATACCCGCACAAAATCATAGGGAATGGTGTACAAAAGAATGGAAATATCTCATTATAGATCAATCTTGCATTCGTCAACTACATAGTTTTCTAACGACATCACGCGTAATAGTTCACTTCTTAAGTTTTCAAACCACTTATGAAACAAATGCAAACTTGTAACATAAACTGAAATCGCAAATGCCAATCAGATCCAACCGCATTCGAATGATATTAAGCGGTGGTTTGTGGGCAGTTCCCCACCTTCGAAGTTGGAAGTATTTTGTCGGTCATGCGCCGGAGGAACGGTTCTTGAATTCTCATCCTAACTTGAGAAGTTGAACAGCGTTCCCCTTTTTTCCTCATGGTATTCTCCATTAGTTTTTCTCGCTGACTTCCATTCCACGCTTGCGGAGCTGTTTTTTGGTTGTCGAACTCAGGACCTATATCTCAACTTTCCATTGACAACGTGTTGTTGCATTACGTTGACCTACCATGTTTTGAACCGCAACACAACAACCATGAGATGGAACATGCACCCCGGCACGGGTGCGTACTTCCCACAATTGACGATGTACACAATGTACAAGGAGGGTCTCCCATTTGTAACAAATCCATTCACATATTCAAATTGATCATGGATGGAGGTTGAGCATGTGCTTGGCAAGCCCACATATACCAAGCAGTTGAGGTACGTGGATAGCTAATCTTCCTTCTAGAAGAGTTCTCACTGACATTATGAAAAACATCGTGTGACGTTTACACCCCTGGCGAATGCTAGATTGTGGCTTCCCTAGCCTTGCCTGGATCAGAGAGCTAAGCGATGGCCAGAACGCGTTGTCAACACGATTCGTGTATCCGAACGTCAACATCACTACGCAAAAGGTACTTTAACAATCAAGAGGAAGCTCTTGTGTTTCGACTATGTGTATAGTGCATGATAAGTCATGGAGTGTTTTCAATGTTGTGCCCCGACGGTTTGGCGTGTGATCCATGATGTCCTCCATGCGCTTGTCGACGTTTCTCTCGGTGTCATGCAGTTATTGCATGCACATTCAACTCTACCATCGTTGTGGATAGGTCAAAGAGAAATCTTGTCTTGGCTTGCCAGCTGTGTTGGGACATTTGATGGCACACATGTGCATGTCCGTATTTGGCACTCAAGAAGCAATACATATTTCAACCATCATCACCTAGTGACGAAAAATATTTCAGTTTCTTCTGATGTGTATTTTTTTTAGGAGTCTTGGTTGGGAGGGAGTTTACATGATGCAATAATTTTTGAAAATATAGTCCACCTTGGGTTCTCTATTTTGGCAAACAAATTCATGCTAGCCAATGCGGCCTTCGTAGACACCCATGGCCTACTCACACCAAACAGTTGTGTCAAGTATGATCTTCAAGAGTTCAGCCAAGCTCAACAATTTCCACACAAAAAATATCTTTTTCGTCCACAACATGGTATAGTGAGGTCATGAATTGAGCGTGCATTTGGCATCTTGAAAGCACGATTTCAAAAATTATGTGACTTGCCATATTTTCCTCCTAACTTTGAAGGGAAAGTTATATCATCTTGTTTCTTTCTGTACAACAACATCACGTGGCTAGAGCATGTTGTGGTAGACCTATCATCTTCGTCGGACAACATGCACAACATTCAATCATACAATCTCATGGGACAAGGAGGATAAGGTCCTTACAACAAAAAATTCTTAAGACATGTGGATTGATGACATGGGGGACATCCCTTCAGATTCAAACTTGTGTCTGACAGCTCATAAAGCTAACCATGATCATTGACACATGCAAAACATTGACGACATTTGATACCTACTACAATATATCTTCCTCATCTACGTTGTTCTTAGCCACAAGCTTCTCAGTATAACTCACGGCATCTTGCAGCCCAACCAAGTCTCTTGGCACCATATCTTTTGGACTTGTCATATGAAAAGTAGCCACGTCCTCATCTTTGTTGCCATGCATGTTGAAAATTTCTCTATAGCCTTTATCACCTTTACTGACTGCACCTTATTTTGGATCACATCCTAGAACGCAAATGGCAACTTGCTAGTCCAAGTTGCCACATGTGTATACATACCGTTCTTGAAAACGATCCATTCTTAGCTTGATCATGATTTGTAGCTAATTATCAATGTGCACCCCAAAGCCTATACTAGCTTTGTCGTGTCCTGCAAAAAAAATAGAATGGTTGATCTGGCGCTCCACATGTGCCCTACATCCAACACGATGTTCCTTGTCAGCATCATCAAGGGCATTTTTTCTTTTAAAGATAATTTAAGGACACCATGCTCTTGCATGGTGGTGATGATGTTGCCACAAGCCTTGATCGGCATAAACAGTAGTGTAGTCATGTCATACCATGGCATCACAAGGCCTTATAGCTTTGCGATCCTTCGATTGTCACGCTTCACCCCCACCCACTTGCTAAGGTGCATGTCCATCTGCCTAGTAGAGAAGTTCAAGAACACGTCGCTTGGATCAATGAGGTGCCTTGAACCATGCCATGCTTTGCCACAAACCTGCAGGAGACTCTTCACTTGAAAGGGTTCAGTGCGTCCATGATTGTCCACATTATGGTGAGCATATTGGGAAGGTCATCATGCACCTTGGCTTTCTATCTGTGCGTCTTATGGTGAAGGTTGGTGAAGGCAATGAAAGATAGCTTCCTCCAAAAGGGTGAAATCTTGGTAAGCCATCAACCAACCCCTACAAATTCCATGGGCAAGGACAATCCTTATGCCACCCGTGTTTTTCTACGCCATGACATCTTCGGCAAGTGTGTTTTTCTTGACAACATCGTCACTAGACATTGGTTATAGCTTACCATGGATTGTAGTGTTATAATATCTAGTTGAGCAGCCATAAATAACATCTAAGTATAAGGGAATAATCAGTCACTATGCATGTGCATTGTGCTTTAATACATCCAATACAACTCCACCGGCGCACGATCACTCATCAAAACGGGTGTCCATATTGCATGGGGTTTTCCACGACATCATAGACTTGGATGAGGCAGGTGCAATTCTATCATCCTACGTCAACATTGCAAAACGACCAATGCATGGAGCGACCAATCTTTATGTACGTTTATCGATCCTCATCGGTGGAGGCGGTAAATATCGGAGGAACAATGATTTACATAAAAGGTCCATTGATAGAAAAAAAAATTGTCTTATAGTGCGGTAGAATGAGGAGAAGGCTCAGTAAACAAAGGAGGAAGGTAAGAGTTGGCATAAGAGAGCATATGTGCTAGGAAGTGGTGGTAGATTGTGAGATGCAGTCGCATGAAGTAGTGGGAGTCACGATGTCGAATACATATCTGCCCAATGGCAGCTCCTAACACGATGCAAATGGAGCAAGAGGTGCGTGCAAGTGATATGTGATATCCATTCTACAAAGGACTCTGAGGACACGGCGGTGTCTAAGGGCAGGGGTCGAGGAAGAGGGAGGACAACGAGACACATGATATTAATCACCAACGGCCGAGGCATGCAGAACAACGGCACATGTCCAGAGTAGTCACTATGGCGGAGTCAACAGAATCCTCAACAAAGAGACACATCCTGGTGCAAGCACAAACAGAGAGCAGGTTGAGCTCAAGAGCAATGAAAGAGCACATTGGAAATGTACAAAGAGCCAGATAGACCATCAAAATTCACTACCCCAACACCCTACACATGTAAGGACTGGCCATATCATGTGTGAATAGACTGAGCAGACGCAACACAATCGAGCACCACAAGGCCACTTTGACGATAGGGCATGGGATGAATGGCACAAAAGTCAATGATCCAGGTGCCACTCGCCTCACAATCTATCTTTGACACAAAGAAACGGGCGACAAAGCAATCTTTCTCTACTTGACACATAGCGTAGGAGTTGAAACAACAATGAACAGCATGAACTTGTAAATTATCAATCCAGTCGTTACTGTCAATCCCATCCTCATCAGAAGTCGATGCAACTTCTCCATAGGTATCATCACCAGAAACAAACACAGTAGAACATGATGTGTATGGACCACCTAGCTATGAAAAAACCACTAACAAAGCTCCACAATAGTGGGGTCTCGAGGATCCATGCCTCCGGCGTTGCTCGCACTGATGGAAGACTTGCCTGCTATCATGGTCACAATGCGACCTGCCTGAGTGGTGCTTGGAGACGTCCGTTGAACGTGCATGGCCTGGAGGCTACTTGTGACCCGGTTCTAGTCCAAGGGCTACTGGCACTCTGTGTAGTCATGACTGCACCCACAGTTGTAGAAATGGAATAAGTTTCCACTACTATTGCACGCTGGTTTTTGTTGCTACTCTCAATGACCCATGTCCTAATCCTTCTTACCCTTCTTCCTTTGTGTGGCGCAAGCCACACTGTATACCAATACAGGCACAGAAGAGTGAGAGGAAAAAAGATTGGAGAAGGAGCTCAGAGTGAGAGGCGTCAACGGATGCAATCATCACCATCATCAAGGCGCTTGCATGATGCCCTTGCGCAAATGCCCCTAGCCAATTTCCATTGGAGATAGTGCTAATGGGCCAAGGAAAGCAACTTAGGGGAATTTGATAGCTTCTGTGAGGCGGGCCAATGGAAGAGGGTGAGGAGGTCGGTTTACTCCCTGTGTGAAATGAGCATGATGGTGTCGACCACCCAGAGATGAGACACTTATTAGACTTCACCCGCTCTTGATGCGCATTGCACAACACTTGTCTTTTTGTGCCGAATTTAACTCTCCCTCATGTAGGAAATGGAGCTCCTAAAGGCAAATAGTCCTTATTGAGTGTGTCTCTTCAATAAACAAGGCCAACTTCCATCCACCGCAAGGGTCAGCCTCGTCACCCATCCAGGGTGCGTCCAAGTTGGGATAGAATTCCTCAGACATCTCCTAGGAAATGACATAGAGCAGACCACGCATGGCACTCATTCCTATCTGAGTCTCGCAAGCATCAGCGGTCTAGTACTGGCTCAGGTAGTAAGGCAACACCTCCTATGTGTCAGCCTACACTTGGAAAAAATACCGCCTAGTAGTCAAACCCAGCATCACTGTCGTAACGGGGTGGCAAAAGCTCGGAGTCCTTTGGTTTCCACTCTGTGGGGAGGGCAACCTCAGGCACTTGTGTGAGTGCCAATAGAAGGGGCACACCACTGAAGGAGAGGCATGTCATCCGTCTTGTGGGGGTCAGACAAGTTTGTAGCATTGATGCACTCGTAGGTGTTCGCTACGAGCCAAGGTGAAGTCATTTTAGCTTCGTGCGAATCTTGCATGTCCAAGAATTTACTTCCTCCTTTGAATCATGCTCTTGAGATACCTGTTGCTACTTGGTGGAGCCAATGGATGTATTCAGCTGGCCCTACGTTGTTGATCCGGCTGAACCAAGTGGAGTCTATAGTAGTCCATATAGGTTGTACTACAAGGTGTGGATTTCTTGGAGAGTGACACACTGCTCTTCCTTCTGGCACCTGACCTCATCTTGCGCCTGTCGTAACTGGTCAATTGCCTGACTATGTGGACTCAATGAGCCCAAGAAGGAGCAAGAGCTGGGGGGATCACTCGGCTCCTTTCCCTTGTCACCGCCTAGCACCATGTGTGCCTCTCAATATGGATCCAAACGTCAAAATTGTCGGAATCAAGAACAATCTCAATTTTTATGAGAGCTGAAACGTTGGAAAGAATGAAGCTTTGACACCAAACTACTAACTTTAGCCCTTCTCGTGATGATCTCAGCAAAATGTACGCTTATGTAACAAACACCAATGAAAGAAACGCTTACAGCTGTTACGTTAGCAAAACTGACTTCTTTAACTTTTTTCTCACATGGAGCTGTGCATGGTTGAGGAGGGAGGGGTGACCCTGTCATCCCTTGCATATTGTTGTGTAGTTATTGCACATCTGGTGACAACTATTGCATGTCCATTATGCAGCGGCACACTACCCTACTACTCTTTGCATTCAACATTAACTATTTCTAACATGGTTGGAACTCATTGAAAATGTTATTACGTCGACTTTGAAAGATCATGGAATTAATTATCAGATGAAGACATTGAGATTCAACTTTCACACTTGGATTTTTGCCAACTTTGTCTAGGATTGTTTCTACAAATAGTTTTTTCTCATGCCAAGGGTGCTTTTGTAAAACCCACTACCAATGATGAAGTTCAGTGAGGCTCTTCCACCATTCAAACAGGCGCACTTAGACGTTCGGGTGATTGAATGCACAAAAGTAGTGATTGGCCGGCCATTTGGCATGCCAATCACCGTCGCACATATTTCTCTGAGCGCTGGACTTTGTTGGTGTTGTTTCAATCATAAAATAGTAGTAGCAAAGGCTATCAGTGGGTCTTCACTGGTCAAAAACGATTGATTTCATCGACTTGAAAAAATAATTTTATATCATTATAATTTGAAAACATGATTTTCATTGTTGTCGTTACCATGACACTACTAGTGTTGCATACGTTTTCACTATTGATGTACTACTATAACCATTGATTCTTCTGTGATGTTGCTACATTGCAATTATTAGTCCTATTATTGCTAATGATACTATTAGAGTTGCAATGTTGTTGTTGCACTGTAGTCTCTGCTGTTGCTACACTACACCCTCTATTTTTGCTGTTGTGTTGTTGTTGCCGCTTTTTTCTACTACTACCGGTCCTACTCACGTTTCCCGATCCCGTTGCCAATGCTTGCTAATACTACACACAACCGTCCCCACCAACTAGTGTTATGACCCGCTTCCTTTTTTTGGTGTGCTTGGGTCATAATCAAACAAGTTGCTGCTGCCGGGGGCTGCCGATGCCACTTTCCTTGGCTGATGAATGTAGAATAAAAAAGATGCAACTTGGGCTAAAAAATCAATCCACCAAGAAAACTGTAAAGAATGCATAAAAAGTACAAAGTGCTCCAAGAAAGACACGCGATACCATAGTAACTATTGCGCAACTACTCGTGGATGGAGCCACAGCCAAACAATGCTCTAGCTCCAGTTGGGTCCACACTGGGGATCTGCACGAGTATGGATACAGCCAAGTGGTCATAGTAAGATGTACAAATAGACGGGGACGGCACATATCATGACATGAGGATGTCGTTACAAGCCCCATCGCATGGTCTAGGATGAGGCATGAATGCAAAGTATCATGAGCCACCTGATGATGAACAACAAGTGATGCTTTGGGTTGTAGGTCTAGCTGATATTGCTATTACCCATACACACTGCTACAGCTGTTGTTGCACACTTGTGCGGCAAGTGCAGACTAATGTGGCTGTAGAAGCTACCGTTGCAAATGCCTATTGCTACAGCAGTAGTAGTAGCAGATGCTCTTGCAAATGCTATTACAAAAACTTGCTCACGATGTTGTCGTTGGACTCATTTGTGGTGGCAGTAGCCACCACGACCTTTGCACTCCAGTGACCGTCAAGATGTCTGCCGCGTCACCGGCGAATGCTCCTGCTGAAGTTCATCACCATTCCGCCTTTGTCTCTCGGAGAGGACTGTGTCGTGAGCTCTCAGCTTAAAAGCCTTCACATGGCCATGACCTATATGTCGCACCCAGCCCAACCAATCCAATATGATTTTGTTGTAGCGAGTGTGTGTTGTACGATTGCGGTTGTACATGGTGTCTCCCACAGGTCGTGATGTCATGAAGGAATGGAGAACATCCTTAGTGATGTTTTTGTGAGTGTACATTGTGAGAGAAACGACTTTACAAATGATATCTCAAAACTTGGAGAGACGACAAAGATATGCTTGAAAGAGTTCAGATGGTTCAAATTAAAAGGACAAGTTTGCGGATTTACTCTCTCCCAAAAGTGTGCACATACACATGCAAGTACAACCAACAATTGGAAAACAACACAACCTAGCTGCAAGTTCCTAAAAAATAGCTAGCTAGAACTTGACAACCGTTTGAGCTTCTTGGTTGTCAAAGGGACAACCAAATGAAGCAAGATGTGCAAAAACTGAAACCCTACACAATTGGCGAAGAACATGCAAGGAGAGCACCATCGAGAAAAATGGTCCTTGGGTGTTGGTCACTAAGAAAACTCCGATGAGCATGTGAAGGCATGCCTGCTGATACTAATGATGTCGAAGTAGTTGTCAAACGTCACAACGTTCCGAGTGAGTGGCGACAAGTTGAGAGGTCACCATGACTGACATAAGAACAAGGGAGAGGTCTTAGTCACTAAAAATGAATGGACAGGTGAAGACAAAATCTATGCACGAACTGAGGCAGTTATTATCGGTTTAGCAGAATCATTTGGCTATGTTTTTGCGAAGGTGTTCTTTTGGATTGTTTGAACAATTGGGAACGAGTTATGTATCGTTATGGAAGTACCCTTGTTGCATCATGCCCTTAACAATTCGAAATGAGGCCGAGTCTGTAGCGAACGGATGGAATCCTTGGCCCACTAGGCCAAAACCGCTGTAGTTAAGGGTCTCTGACCCTCAACTCATCCCATCCGACGCCCCACAGGCCAGGACCAGTTCAAACCACGTGGCATAATGGCGCCATAGTGTCATCCCCTCGTTCAAACGACCGAATTCGTTCTCTCAAACTCATGAGAGCAAATCGACGATCACCCACACTTGGACCATATCTACTTGCACTTGACATCCGCGCTTAGGGGATGGGGTCTTCCTCACTTAGGAAGGGCAACGCCCCCCTCCTTGGTTGAGCGACGGCCAACAACCGTCGCTCTTTTGGCCTCTGGTGAATGTTGACCCGAGCTATGAAGTTTTTTTTCACCTAAATTTGACTCCAATAATTGCCTAATTGACAACAGTTACAGAAGTTCCAAGGAGGGGTATACTTCTGGGTTTGGAAATGGTTGGAATTGTTTTCCTTCTGAATTACTACAAAAACATGATATGCGTGCGCCTCCATGTTGAGAGTAATACTGCTCTCGTTCGCCAAGGCTTGTCGCATGTGATTTGGACCATTGAAGCGCTCACTAGGCCCTTCAAAGTGCATCATTGAGCTCGTCTCTGTCGTAGCTGTTGCAAACAGACAGGAAGTTTGGCCCACTAGGTAAAAAATGCGGCATTTGAGCCAAGCTTCCCATACCAATCAATATACTTTGGATTGTGGGGCAAGTATTTCCATCCGTTGCCCCACAATCCAAAGTATATTCAAGCCACTTGGCACTACTGGCAACTTGCTCTACAGCAGCACCAATATCGGTGACGGTAGCCCAAAGCCCCCTAGACCGAAGTGGAGCATCAAACTGTCATTTGAAAGCGCACATGACCCCTATGAATCATGGGACATTTCCTCTAACATCCCCTAAGGGACATTTCAGCCATGGTCTGTGGTGGGAGACAAATGGGTCGCCACCAGATCATTTCCAGGCAAGTACACAAGTCTGTCAACCAAAACCAGATGGACAACTCTACCTCCCAACTTGAAGCTAGTCCAACACATCCTTTAAATCTGAAACATCTATCTAGCTATGTATTCATGCACCGTGCAAGGATCTATAGCAGAAGAACCAAGATACTAACTAGATTGCTTGGGAATTCAACAGTTTATCTAGGACAGAAGGGCTGACTGCAAGAGTGTATAGAGGGCGCAACTAGAGTGTAAACTTTTCTTTTCAATTGGCTATGCCTGGCAATGCTAATGCATTAAACCGCTCACTCATCTTATGACAACATGGTGGCCTAAGCTAACTGCAGAAATGCAGTTCACAATTCATAAATGTCATTTAGACGCTGCAAACCCTTTTCAATTCTTCAAATCAGCAGTTGCCACTTTTTAAGGTGATATGCACTATATGAACATTATAACTCGGACAAGCAGTGCTTTTGGGCAGCTTAACTTAGCCCACTGAAAATCCCCATGTATGTTGAAAACATGGATAGGCTACCATTGCTTGCAGGTCTATCCATATTCGTACTAGCTTTTGAAGGTATTTTCTCGTGCAGAGTCACAAGAAGAGGGGGGACAGGTTGCACTGAAAGGGGTAAGGATCTGTGGGGTGGATGCATTGATCATAGAAGGAAAAGGGAGTCATGATCAGTGGGAAGTTCCTGAAGATCCAACGAGAAATCAGAAAACATGATACAGCTTTCACATCACAACCAAACGCGTCAGGTCTTGCTGCAGTGCAGAGCATGCTCGGACATGTCCTCCACACTCGTTTGAAGAAGTGATGGCACTGCCGCAGAGGTTGAGGTCGTTGTCGCAGTGAAGAGTAGCCTATACGCAGAGCGATGAGAGAGGCGCGACTTCCACGAGTCGCTGGGAACCAAGTCGAGCAATGTGAAGGATCGGATGTGTCAACGTCCATTAGTCGTCATGACGGCGTGGGCGGAGAACACGGCCTGTGCAAGTGCTGGGAGTCTTGATCCCTTGGAACAGTGTGGGGGCTGGGAGGGCTAGCTATGGACAGTCGCCAAGCACCAAGGCCTGAGCGGGGAAAAGATGAGACTCGAACCAGGAAAAGCATGTGAAGTAGCTTCTGCTGCTGAGACAAGTAGGCTGAGGGATGAGGGGTGGGAGCACTGTGGAGGTGACGGTTCATTCACGACTCCTCGGCGCCCTCTTTGCCACCAGCGGACTTTTTGGGCAGCAGCACGGACTGAATGTTGGGCAGCACACCTCCGCTGGCAATGGTGACGTGGCCGAGCAGCTTGCTCAGCTCCTCGTCGTTCCGCACTGCCAGCTGGATGTGGCGAGGCACGATGCGCGTTTTCTTGTTGTCGCGCGCCGCGTTGCCTGCCAGCTCCAGAACCTCCGCTGCCAGGTACTCCAGCACGGCTGCTAGGTACACCGGCGCACCGGCGCCCACGCGCTCCGCATACTTGCCCGACTTGAGGAACCGCGCGATGCGCCCCACAGGAAACTGCAGCCCAGCCTTGGCCGAACGGCTCACGGCCTTCTTGCTCGCTGCCTTGCCTCGCCCCGACATACTGGTCGGCACTGCTGATGAGTGTTTACTGGTGACGGCGGGTTCGTGAAGAGAAGAGTGGAGACGAACGCGGTCAGAAGCGAACGAGACGAAGCAAGGTAGAAACGATGATTGGCACTGGTCTGACAGCATACGTGCTATTTTCTGTCAACCACTGCGCCCTTTATGTCGAGGGCGCACCGAGGCAGCCGCTTCGATCCACGGGGAGCGGGCGCCTTGCGCCATCGGAAGCAGTCGCAACTTCGCGGCCTGTCTAGAGGGCGCTAGTCTGACCAATGCAACAATCGCCTTGGACGAATCGAGGACAACAATGTGGATGGACTACATGGTCATCCGACCGTCCATACAAGAAGACGAAAGTCACGCTCGTCCGTTCAAATCATGCAACGTACAATGACAAGAAACAACCAACATACCTGAGCTGTCGAGATAAATTTCGTTTTCGACTCCATGTAGCAACAAACTGAGGTGGTGGATGTCCTGAAAACATGACAATAAGTTAGGATGATCCCATTTTCACCACCCTACCCTTACGCCATTGCCTTTCTGCATAAAAATAAAATCTTGGAGAAACCATGATAGTGGTTTTTAATATTTATTTTTCTTATTCTCCAAACATGCATGTTTTGAGTATAAGATCTCTTCAAGAACAAAAACATTCTCAGGTTCATCCCTCCTCTCATTTTTGTTTCTAATTTTTTTTAATCAAATTAATCTTATTTAATATAGATAACAATCAGTAACATGTATTTTGAGGTCCGCCACACGTCGAGGGGTCATAAGCTGGAAAATAGTGATGAACGAGAGAATTTTAACGTACCAATTTGTCTAAATTGTTTGAAAAAATCCTTTCTGACAAGAATTCTCTCGAGGCGACGACTTTAGAACTTGCAGATGGACATTATGGCCCAAACGTTGCGAAAACAACAAGTTTGACCTCAAGACCACTAAGTTCAAAATGATGAGTCACATCCTCAAATTTTGGCAAAGGATGAAAACTAGCACCACTCGACATGGTGCTACTTAAAATAGTAACCTTTACCCCCTCTATTTTCGTTGTGGTTTAGGCCTTTAAGTCGCAAGCTGTTGGATTCATGTGTTCAAACATTATACTTTCTACCATTGATGAGTTTTATCGTTGTGTCTGGAAGACGAATATATTTTTTAGTTACATGGATTTCCAAAGTGTTGCCATATCAATACATGATTGTTCTTTTAGAGCATGCAAGATTTTACAGTGCAAAAATTGCGAAGGAATCACATGAGTGCTACATGCTGGACGTGCTTGACATCTAGGGAAATGCTCACACACCTAAGTGAAATTTTATCTACTAAAAAGACATAAGCTCACACTGCTCTTTATATTGGAAAATTTTGAGAGAACGTGCATGTGTGCAGACTCGGCTCGAGTAGTGGCATGGTGTTGAGAATAGTTGACTTTCAAGTCACAACATGACTCGTTGTGCAGAGCTTCTTTAGCGATCATAACGAGGAAGAAAAAGACTTGTGGAGACATGCCACCATTTTGGTCACATTTGGTGTTCTCCTTCACAAAACATTCGTTTTCAAAAGGTCTAATGCACATCCCTTTGGTGGCAATATGTTATGTGGTGATCACATCATTGAGAGAGGGACAATCCTTAATCATAAAGGGAAAAGACTCACATACTCTCAGTTGCGTCAATGCTTCTGCGCCATTTCTCATTTTTTTAGCTAAATCTCCTCCATGCTTTGCCTTACTAGCCTTTTCCCACAAAACCTAGGTGAATTGTCTTTTGAAGAAGGAAATAATAAACCCTCTACCCAATCCATGAGGGGGTTGGTGACGCCCTACCCAGCGGTCAAATTATATTTACGCCCTGCATAATGACTAAATAAATAAGGCTACCCTGCCCACTCGCTTCTCCATGCTCGATTAGCAACATGCACCGCTGATCGAGCGAAGCGAGGTGGGGCACGTCCAACCCCTCATGATAATCACTCCCAGGCGAGAATCACGATTCAGCGATGACCACTTTCTTTTTTTTTACGCAAACCCCATGCTTCGATTTACAGTTTTCTATTTTCTATGTTAACATGCTTTCCATTGCAAAGACACATTAGCGATGTCTAAGGATAGAACTCTTGTTATCGAGCATGTGACTATGTGAGTGACTTCTTGACCATAGACATGTGCACTACCACGCAAGCAACTGAAAAATACTTATATGCACATGGAGCTGTGGATGCTGCCCAAGTGTACTCGTCTTGGGGCATAATGACTTCAGTGTCACGGCCCACTCATAAATGTTGTTCCTTGTAAACAAAGAATGTTGGCAAGTAAGAGCTTAGGATTACAACTCTAAGCCACACTTGTCATATGCTCACTCACCTCTGACGATGTTCCACCGAAGTGTGACTTATACACCAAAGATAGACATGCATACTACATACACTTTGGTTATATGCTTGCTTGCGTGTTGCTTGTGTGGTATGTGCGTGGTTGATCCATAAGGGCCATCCTGCTCGATCCAAGAGTAGGCATGAGCATTTGAATGTATCTGTCCTCATTTTTAAGTATCTGTTATTCGAATATTCACTTAAATCCTTTATTCGTGATTTGAATATTGGACTTTTGTATGAATATTCGAGTGTCATGCAACTATACAAATACTTGAGGAATACTTGACGAATACTACACGAGTACTTGACGAATATTGCACAAATACGCCACAAATTCTTATATTTAGTATAGTTGAATACCCATCTAGGTGTGTAAAACAAGTACTTGATATTCGAATATTTGAATCTCTGTACGACCATTTGAATTATGAATATTTTTTTCCTCATGCCTAGTCAAGGATTAATCTCCATCGGATTAAAATCCGGCTGGTCGGGCTCGACACCTGTTGGTTTTTCACACATCTCTCTTTTGTACTCTGTTGTGTCCTCTAGGCTTGTGTACATCGGCGTGCAGATGAATGAAGGGGAGAGGCGACGCTGCTGGAGTGTCGTTTGGTGGAACCGATGCACATTGAGGCCTAAACGCAATTTGCTCGAGCCTCCTCCCTCCAACGTGCTTAGCTCCATCGGCAGACCTCCTCGGAAGTCGTGCCGCTCGTAGTCATTGTCATTACATATGCTATCTGCACACGTCCAATGCCGTGTCTGACTCTACTGTTGTGTTCGCAGCACCATGTTATGCCTACGGTCCAAGTTTCATGATTTTCAAGTATTGTTCGTACCGGGGATTTGCGTAAACAATCTCTGGTTTTAGGCAACCAAAACTCCTCAATAATATTTATTTAACATAGTGCCCCATACATTCCACTAAAATAATTGTCTTCCTTCGACCATTTAAGCACCTAAATAATTGTGGTCTTTTGGACGAATCACCCTCAAAATTGCAAAAATCTATTTTCTATACACACGGTTTCAGCTTCAGCGAACCGTTCTAAGGACTGAGAGCAGATCTCGAAATATCCACGTCCCGCACACAATCTTGCGACGGTGGGGAAGTCACGTGGACGTGGCAGGCTTCGAAACGGGAGACGAGCTGCGCGACTGCGTGCGGAGCGAGCTGCAAGATGCAGCTTCGCTCTCCCTCCTCGAAGTTCGAAGATCTGAAACCAAAGTTCTAGAGACAGACCAGGAACGTGAACGGGGATTTCGACCAAATTCAGGCAGCAAGAAAACCCAGGGGCTTTGGACGAAACAGGTCCAAATTAGAAGGCTGAAAATTATTGCCGAATATAACAGTTACTTGATTCAGTTCAAAAACATTCTAATGTAAGGGGCACTACGGTAGCCGATTCTGACCACACAACTGCATTTGGAGCATGCGTATTATGGTATGGTCCAGTTTTCAGGCAAAACGAACGACGCCCAGGTTTTGGGCGGTTGGTCGTTTGGCAGGGCTCACCGAGTAAACACTGCCTGCCAGAAAGGATCAATTTGCGCGAGGTGCCTGTTTAGAACCCTACCACTGATCCGGAGGCACGCCCGCCTTTCTTCGCTAGTCCGCGATACTCGAAATAATCCCAGTGTTGCGGAGAGGCCTGTGGTCGAGGCGCCATCCTGTCGGATGCCTCATGCAGTCTGTAAAACGCTATGGCGACAAGGAACTAATAATGCAGAAATTTTGTTGACCTACCGTTGAGGCAAATAGTCACAGTCGGATACTGTCTTACCATGCATCTGCGTGAACTAATACGTTCACCGATAGAAGCTAATGGCCGTTGGATTATCCCTAAGTTTCTATCTTGCGGCTGAAAACTTACCGTCGGCAAGTCCAAAGGACACGAGGGAGTCCATTTTTGGTTGCGAACTCGGACTGAAGGATCTGAGACCCTATTCAGCGACGTCATGCATACTTAGAACTCTCTACTCACTTTTATCAGGTCACAGTTTGGTGCAGAGGATAGACAACTTCGAGGGTAGCACTCGTCGATATAGATGCGATTAGAATGTGGCATAATCTAGATATCAGATTCGTAAGTCGACATCTAAAATGTATGCGCTTACGAAACAGGTCCCTCCCTTCGTCAAGATCTCCGCTCGACAGTCGTTATTGGTGCGGGTCGCAGACACAATAGCTTGGATATATTTGCCCTGCCAGAAAATAGGGGATGAATTTGTGCCTGGTGCCCAATTCAACCCCCCTCTGCACGCGGACTACCTCTTGTTGGGATGCGTACCTAGATACTGCCCTATTGTTTCCTAGTTGATGGGAGAGGCCTATTCTGGAAGCGCCCTCCCATCGGATGTCCACGTTATTGGGGGTGAACGTACGGTCGACGAAATGAAACATGCAGAAACGCGCAATAAAACCGGCATTGATTCGTCCGGAACCGGAAGAATCAATGCCAACATGAGTTGACGAACCAAAAATGCACCATAGAAAACACCGACCAATTAGAAGCGATAAACGAGTGAGTGGCGAGTTCTGACACGTAAATCAACACAAGCAATAAGTGAGAGAAGAAATGCCATGAAGCGATAAACGAGTGAGAATTGCACTCTCACATCACAGTTGCTGGTGATTGAGGAGAGGAAGACATTGCCACTGGCTAGCCCACCGACTCAACGTGCCGGCATGACGTGGCGGCCCCTCTCACAAGTGGTCGAAGACCTTTAACAAGTCACAGATGGATGATGCTTGCTCATGTGGATTTTTGTGATGATGTATTGGTGGATAGCCAGGGTCTCTCCCAGACGTAGTTTCTTGCCGGGCTTTTGACTGGGGTATGGACCATTGACATGTGATAAATTAGAGTAGGTGTTGGCTCGAATCTCACCACGATCTGGGGGCAACGAGTGACAGCGAGCTCGCTACCCGCTCGCTCGCTGCCCCCAAGCACGTAGCACCGACCACCTCGTAGGTCGTGACCGTGGGCTTTAGTCACTCACTTCTAACTCCTGCTTTCGTCGAATGCTTCATGGCATTTCTTCGCACATTGCTTCCCTTGCACTAGCCTGCTGGGTCAGTCCATCACAACAGACCTACCTAGAACTTGTTGGCTGGCTCTAAGATTGTTTGTTTGATTCGACCCATGTAGGCCTGTTAAATGGAGATCGAGACGAGATGTTTCGATCTCAAACTCATTTTTTCTCACTTCGGTACGAGATGTCTCGTACCGGGTACAAAGGACGAGAAAATCTCGGTCTCGTACCGATTTGCATCAGGCTTGTCTCGGTCTCGTCTCGGTCTTGCTCACATCCTTGACAATCTCGCTTTTGCACAATTGCGAGGGGCGAGGCAAATGACGCGGCGAGACGTCGGAACACACCCACTTCGCGATTACTGCACTTTTGACTACGAGGAACGTTTTCGAAAAGAGCTTAACTGAAAATATTTTCCTGAGCAAACTACTAAGTTCATAGGTCAAACCCGATATTCCAAAGTTAAGACGTACCTCTTTTCTACCTCGCCTGACAGTTGTATGTCTCGACCACTGGCCACGACACATTTCCGACTTGCCGGCGCCTGACATGTGCAACCAACTCACGTGGAGAAAAAAAACATTAGACGGAGAGCGGAAAGACTATTGTCAGCGATGTGGAAAGAACAGTTTACTTGTTGAACCTACTCGAAGAATCAGGAATTCATGGGTTTGTTTTCGAAAAAATAGCTACGTCATGTTTTGTAATGTTAGTGTTGACCCTCCGCGATTGTTTCCAAACAGTGTGGGTCGCGCACTGGATGTGTCCTCTGACAGATCCAATGCCCGATTGGTTCTGAAGGCATTCGCACACGTGGCAGGTCCATAGAAAAAAAAAAAAAAAAGCGAGAATCACAATGCGGTACGAGATTCTCGTCTCGATCTTGCATGACATGTGACGGGTCTCGGTCTCGTCTCGTCTCGCGCGAGACGAGACGAGA